>PVJO010000170.1:0-296826 GCA_004026905.1 Hystrix cristata
AAACATTTCCCTTTTATGATCATTTTGACTTTGGGAAATAGCCAGAAATCACATTGCAAGATCCAGTGAATAAGGTGGATGAGGACCCACCATAATATTTTTGCAAGACTTCCTGTTGGATAGCATTTGGCAGTAGCATTCACTGTATTTTTTATCACACCTCCACTGCTTCAAGAAAGTGGCAAGAACAAAGAGATAAGTGTGTTCAAAGCTAGGGGAGTATTTTGAGGGGGAGTAATAGCACTGTGTCTTTTACTGTAATAAATTTTTTAAAAATATAAACATTCTCTGTATATTTTGATCATCCTTTGTATAGATCAGATTCTAAATAATATGGTTAAGACAGTTCTTTTCTTAAAAGTATCGTCTGAGACATACTTAAAACTCAATACCTAAATCTCAACATTAGCTATTAAATAACCTAAATTGAAATTGCCTGTGAGTTTGCTTGAGTTCACAGAGCAACACACCCCATGGAACCAAATCTTAATTCTGAGGTCAGAAAAACAGGCATTGTGAGCTCAGCTCAGTAACTTACTAAGAATGATGTATAATGGAAATTCTCTTAGCCTCTCTAAGTTTCAGTTGTCTCAGCCATAAAATAAGTCAAATAATGCCCACTTTATCCAGCATTATTTAATTGCGATAATGAATGTCGAGGGACTAATTCATACTAAGTATCTAACACACCATGAAAAATATTTAAAATACCTAAAATTCATGGTTAATATATAAGACGGTAGAAGCTGATATGACCTTAGCAAAGATCAGGCCATGTGTTCAGCAAGATGGTATCATTAGAAGAGAAAAATAAGAAGGAAGAGGATTTTTTACTTGATGACTTAATGTACTAAGTATTTTGATTTCCAACAGACTTATAATTAATTTTATAATGATGTGTTTATACTTAATGGGCTTATCTATGTATCTTAGCTGTTAAAGGTATCATTTCAAGATATTCACATTTAAGAGTTTAAGCTCACTTTTCCCTTTATGTCACATATAAATGTCATTTTCTTTGATATTTGCAGCATTCCCTCAAGATCCAGAAATTGAGATGAGTGGTCTACTGATCAGTGGGGACCCCGTCACTGTAAGCTGCCAGGTTCTCCTTGTGTACCCGTTTGACCACTTGGAGATTGAAATACTTAAAGGGGAAACTCTGATGGCGAATAAATCCTTCCTGGAGGAAATGGACACAAAATCCCTAGTGAACAAAAGTTTGGAAATGACCTTCACCCCCACCACTGAAGATACCGGAAAAGCTTTTGTTTGTCGGGCTAAGTTACATATTGGTGAAATGGAATCTGAACCCAAACAAAGGCAGAGTACACAGACACTTTATGTCAATGGTAAGTACATACGTGGTGTACCCACAACTTACTATGGATCTCTTTATCATGTTTTCCAGGCAATAGTTAACATAAGGTTAATAGTTAAAACCTCTGTGAAAAAAATAACTGAAAAGAAAATTCAAAATAATTGAGTATTACAACCCACCTGTAACATAATGACTATTTATTTTATTGTGATTCCATGAGTTGGCATTGGGGATGACCCAGCTGGTGGTTATTCTACTCAGTGTGTATCAGCTGACCTCACTTGTGCATTTTCAGTCAGGCCTACATGGCTAGCTGGTCTCAGATGGCATCCCTCATGTGACTGGCATGTCCAAGTCCCCCTTTCTTCACATGGCGTCATCCTCCTGGAAGTTACCCCAGGCTTACTCTCCAGAGTACAGTGTTTCAAGAAGGTGATAATAGAAGTAGCCTCTTAAAGGCCTGAGTGTGGGAGTTCAGTAGTATTAGTTTGTCCACCTTCCATTGGTCAAAGTGAGTCACAAGTCCAGCCCAGATTCAAGGGGAGAAAAATAGACTCCACTTTTTCATAAAAGGAGATTCAAATAAGTTGTGGTCACGTTTAATGTACCAGAAATGGTGATACACATTATCATTGCTCACCCATGCTTCAGTAGCAAGAATTTCTACAGAATTTGATTCCATTAGAGAGTATCTATACTTTGTCTCTGTCGTTCTGTAGCTACTGAAAAAAATGGTGTCAGAAACCCAAGAATTATAACTATGCCACTGAATCCAAAGCCCGATTGGCAATATTATTGAAACTCATTGGAACTCAGGGTGCAAAGGGTCAAGCTAACAAGTGCCTCTGTATTTTTAGTTCCCCCTAGAGACACCATTGTCTTGGTCAACCCCTCCTCTGTCCTAGAGGAAGGCAGCTCTGTGAATATGACATGCAGCAGCAATGGCCTTCCAGCTCCAAAAATCCTGTGGAGCAGACAGCTCAATAATGGAGATCTACAGCCTCTCTCTGAGAATACCACTCTCACCTTAATTTCCACAAAAATGGAAGATTCCGGCATTTATGTATGTGAAGGGATTAACCAGGCTGGAATAAGCAGAAAAGAAGTTGAACTAACTATCCAAGGTAAGAAGAGTATGATTTCAAGTTATTACTGCTAGTATTTTTGTTAGTATTTGTGTTAGTTATGAAAAAGTCCTCTTTGAAAACAACATTTTTGCTTAAAAATGTACTGAGGGTTCTTTAAAAGTGTGTGATGTTTCCTATGCGTGGAGATCTCCTGCCTGAACTATACCAAGTCACTTACCCTGAATTCTTTTAACCTCAAGTGAAACACTAGCTTCAGAAACTGTGCCAGGACTTCTAATGACACTTAGGAGACCATGGTTATGGTGTTGAAATAAGGATAGGTGGAGGTATATATGTACTTATAAAGTATTTAGGATTAAAAGCACTGTATCTGGCTGAATTGGACTCTGAGGAGCAATCTCCCAAGACGACTGTTAGTATTCACTTGGAAGCTTAAGAAGCTAGACAGCCTTGGCAAATTTTGATGATTAAGAATAACAGTGATTCTGTGTGCCCTCTTTGTTCATCAGTCTGGTGGCACAGAACCCTCGGAGCGGATCAGGTCATCAGATAGAGATGCCTTTCCTTGAGAGTGGAGATCCCAAAACTGACAAGAAGACAATTTCTCCTTGGCACATTGCAGCCATAGACAGTTATGAGCAAAATCCTAAAGTGATTGATTTGGTTTATCCCTCATCCCTCCTCTTTTGGCCTTCAGCATTACTTTCTTCACCAAGGCTCTCGTTTCCTCTCGTTCCCCTTGGTACTATTCCCACTAAGGTATTTGTGATTTATTGTGACTTCATGTCAATAAGATTTGTATTCTAAAGGAAGGACTTTGGAAAGGAAATGTACAACCTTAAAGAAAACCTTTAGGTTGGATGTCATGACACTCTGGCCTTGAAGAAAAAGTCTCAAATGAAATCACAAAATTGATGATCTCAACAGGGATTTCAATTATAAAATAGTGATAGAGTACTTCCCTCCAAGAGTGGCCATATTAATGGAGATGTTGTATGTTGAGTACTTAGTCCAGTGCTTAGAATTTCATATGTAGTAGTAGTAGTAGTAGTATTGTTAGGGCAGTAAAAAAAAAAAATTTCTGTACAGTTTAAATTCTTGATCTGGGAGGATCTGGCTCTCTGCGAAACACCATTATTTGTGCTAGGCTGGGTAACGAAGTGCACTAAGGGAAATGAAAGAAGCATGTCTTCTCTTGTTTAGAACATGACCATTCGTGAGAAGTCAGTAAATGCTTGACTTCTTGCCCTTAACATTTCACATGAATAGTAAACACAAATGGCAGCTACTGTTGATGTTGATAAATTAATATGAAGTTGGTTTGTATTTCGTTCAATCAGAGGTACTTTTAAAATTCTCTTTTCAGTTGCTCCAAAAGACATACAACTTACAGCTTTTCCTTCTGAGAGTGTCAAGGAAGGAGACATGGTCATTATCTCTTGTACATGTGGAAATGTTCCAGAAACTTGGGTAATCCTGAAGAAAAAAACAGAAACGGGAGACACAGTGCTAAAGTCTATAGATGGCGCATACACCATCCACAAGGTGCAGCTGGAGGATGCAGGAGTGTATGAATGTGAATCTAAAAATAAAGCTGGCTCAGAACTAAGAAGTCTAACACTGGATGTTAAAGGTTGGTTTTGTTTTGTTTTTGTTTTTTGTAATTTTTTGTAATTGTACTAAGTTTCCAATACTGGATAAATGACTAAGCAAAATGAGTGAGTTCTGTGTTGACTATGTTTATCTCTTAACGTCCCTCAAAATAATCAGGCACAGCTGTTCCATCCTATAGACTGGAGTCAGGAGGTTGACATTAATCATCAGTTAAAGTGGAATTCCCATTTGCTTTTCTCAAAGTTAACAATTTGTCATTGGTCTCTGAGGTCTTGCTTTTACTATGTCTGAGCATACATGCAAAACCTTTCACTGGTAATTACAAGGAAACCAAAGAAGTAGGATCGGCACATCAAGAAAACAGATTCTACCCAGACTCTCTTTCTATCTGAAGGGGACCTATTTTCTTAACATGGAGCAGCTGCATATTTTCTGGATTGACTCTTTTGGGGATTATTATTGAGAGTAGCAATCTTGATCCTGAGCGACATAAAAAGATCTCTAGAGTAAAGAAAAGCTTCCTTTAAAATTCACACCCCTGACTATCCTACCCTTTCCTAATAGAGAAAGAGGGAAAGGCAATGGTCTCTTCAGAGAATTTTGGGGACCCCTTAATCTCCCATCCCCTCTTGTGAATGCTCAGTAGGTAGGGTCTGTTGATCTCATCGGAGTATGCAGAATATGACAACCTTGACTAGTCAGCCTCATGCTCCTTGGACACTGACGAACTCCTAGTGTGTACTGGATGCCATACTTGGTGGTGAATACAACTGCAAATGCCAACTCTTAAGAGGTCTAACACTTGACTATCAGTTAGCAACCTTTTCTCAACATAGAGAAAATTTGAGCCTACTTCAGAAAACAGGAACAAATTTTACTGACCTGGCCAATTTCCTCAAGATTACAAGTCTTATCATATATTTTCTGTCTTTACAGTACCTCCTTGAAACATGGCAATATCAATAGATCCATCTAGAAATGTTAAAGAAGGGGAAAATATCACAATTACATGTACAACTTTTAGTCATCCACCTGCAGTGATTATCCTGAAAAGAGTTGATGTGACCAATGAAGTTACTATGTGTTCACACAATGGAACATTTACCTTGTATCACATCACTCAAAATGATTCAGGGCTATATGTCCTCAGTGCTTCCAGTGAGGTTGGGGATGATTCTGGATGGATTGAGATCTCAGTTATGTGTTGGTTGAACTTCATTCATTCCCATTATCTTTTATCCTCCATGCCTCTGGCCAACTTCAGTTTAGCCTGACCCCAGGAAATTGAACTATGTTTCTGTAATTCTGTTGGTAATTAATTATTCTCTTTAAAAAACACATGAAATCTTCTTTATTTTGAAACTTTCTCTCTCACACGTCTTTTCTAATTGCTTTGTTAATCACTCCCTTACTTGCTACTTTTTACCCATTATTTAAATGAACAATCAAAGAATATTAGGCACCCAGCTAGAAATTCATGCCCCTAAACTGAATATGGTTTAAAATAGCTAGATATCATTGAAGGCAAAAACTGAAATATTCCTGGATATTTTAAACTAGTTTTGCTTTGTATTTTGTTGGGTTTAAAAATTGTTTTGTTGTGTTTTGCTTTGGCTTGAATGTATTCCATTGATAGATGTGGTGAGGGGTTTTTAAGATTTTCAGTGTTTATACAGCCAAAAATAATCTTTGTTAGAAGAATGCCCTAGCAACATACTCAGCAGCAAATTTGAGTCTTTTCTGCAGATGCGTGAGGGAAAAACTGAAAGGCAAAAGATAATGTTTATTAAATTAAAAAGCAAACAAGGACAGAAATACCTTTGCCTAGTTTAGCACCAATATTGATGCCTAACTGGAATTCTGGCGATGAGCCGCCCACTAAAATATTACTCACAGTCTTTGACTGGCTCAACTCTAGCAAGGGGAAGTAGAAAATGAGACAATTATTTTATTTAAGGTGAAGCGTTTTTTTTTCAATAATTTGATAAAATTAATTTCATATCACCTGATACTAACATTTTATCTACTTGAGTGACTTTCAGTATTTAGAAAGTTCTGGAAGGAATACAGTGGCGATCACATTCAGATCACTAATTCCCACCAAGATGGAGGCAACATGTGTGGCACTTAGTGAAACTTATCTATGAGGCCACACAATGCGTGCAAGGTATAAATAGAAGCCAGTCTTCAGTAAACACTACAGTTTCTTCCTCAAGTGTTCTCATGGGGTTCCAATGTTAAATAGTATTGCAGCTGTCAGACGATTTTTTATTTTTATTTTTATTTTTTTGCAGTGCTGGAGATTAAACCAGGGTCCTCACACATGCTAGGCAAGTGCTCTCCCCCTGAGCTACATCCTCAGCCTACTAATTTTAAACTTTTTGCATACTGTTATCTTATGTACTCCATTCACAAGTGAATGGAGAAATAGGGGATTTAGAAAGAAAACAATTTGTTAATGTTAAAAAATATTTTGGGGGTAGCAGTTATGCCAAGTAGTGAATCAAGTGCTGGCATTCAGTACTGGACCAGAAATGTAGTAGACATAGCTGTCTTTATATAGTTTACAGCCAGGAGAGGGAACTACATTTAACAGAAAGATCATATAGATGAATGTTTAATTGCAAGCCATGATAAGGTCTATGAAGACAAAGTATTGTGGGTGGTTTTTTTGTTTGTTTGTTTTGTTTTTTGTTTTTGGTGCGGGGGTTCGAATTCAGGGCCTTGTGCTTGCTACATGGGTAGGTTTTGAGAGTGTGTTGGGATTCTTAATTTAGATTAAGGGAGATATAGATCAGCGAATGCTTCTCTAAGTAAGTAACATTTAAGTAGAAACATCATACTATCCAAAGACCTTCTGTAAATCAAGAGGACATAAATGATGAAGAGAAATAATATGTATTATGATGCCTTTGCTTCAGGCATCCAACACACACACACACACACACACACACACACACACACAATCCGAAAAAGCCATAATCAAGAATGCTTCCTCTTAATATCTTATTCATGGTGTTTGACTCTAATGGTCAGACTCCAAATCTTATAAGCATTTTCTTGGAAAACTGGTTAGTTTTCTCAACTCATGGTGACCAGTCTCAGTACTATGGTAGATATTCCTGTTTCTCAAAACAAATGCCACTCTTCAATTTCTGCCTTTATAAAGGATCCCTAATAACTTGCATTCTCTCTTCCACTTTATACCTGAAACCGAACCTCTTTTAATTCAAGTTTGTGAAAGTCAACAAGCTGTCATCTTTAGATCCATTAGAACTGTAGCAACCACCAACTAATTTGATAATTCAGAGAATAAGCATTGGAGGTCCTTTTGGTCTTTGTCACACTTGTTTGATTCCTTTCTCTTTAGAGAACTAGTTGTACTGTTACATTAAAAAGTGTATTATTATGGAATGATTTCTTTTTGTACTAGACATTAATTGCATCCATTTGCTTATTTTCTAGGAAGAGAAAATAACAAGGACTATTTTTCTCCCGAACTTCTTGTTCTCTACTGTACATCCTCCTTAATAATACCTGCCATCGGGATGATCATTTACTTTGCAAGAAAAGCCAACATGAAAGGATCATACAGTCTTGTAGAAGCTCAGAAATCAAAAGTGTAGCTAACATTTGAAATGTTCGCCCAGAGACACTATTTATAAATCCAATAATACCGCTCATCATTCCACAAGAAAAACAATGAACTGAGTTCAGACTTCTCAGAAGGCATTAAAAACAGAAAGGAATGGCCAGTCGTGCCCCTTGCTGTGAGCAAGAAGCCAAAAGAAAACTTAGTGCCTGAAAAGTCACCGTTATTGAGGCGAGATGACTGGAAGAGTTTCGCTGATGCATATATACAATAATACTCTCTGTACATATGTAAAATAAGATTATGCTGTAGCAAGGTTGCTTGGAATAGGTCATGAGAATGATGAAACAGTTTGGCTTGGACTGACTGTTAATAATTTAATGCATTTGAGGAAAATTTAATATTAATATTGACTGGCAGCTGACCTAAGTGATCTCTCTAATATTTCATTTCCTGTAACAAAATTTTATTCTTACAAAGTTTATTGAAATAATTTCATATTTTATGAAGAAGTCAGGGTTTTACATTTGTATGGATAAATGGTAAAGAGGGCCCTGGGCTGGCTTTCAGGTACTAAATACCTCAACCTGTGGCGTACTGGCTGACTGGGCTTCTCCGTAAGGTACTGGCGTGGTATGGAGATGTTTTATATTGTTTGTTCATCAGAATCTTCTGTAATTTCACTAATGGGATTTAAAGATGCAACTTCTTTCCTTTTCTTTTGTAAATGTTTAGGTTTTTGTATAGTAAAGTGATAATTCTGGAATTGTAAGGGTGGTGTGTTTATTTATCATAAATACCTCCTTTAATTATGTTGCAGCTCTTTTTGAAATGCCAATTAAAAGAGTGAAAATGTCCAACTATGGAAATGAGATACATATTCAAAATGTGGTCTTCAGGTTACTTTTATCAAGTTTAGCATGGGAACTTGGTAAAAATTCAGATCTCTTGGTATCATCCTAACCTAATGAACCGGCATCTGGTTTTGGGTCCTTGGAATCTCCATTTTATAATTTAAAAAAATATATACATATAGTACACCTAAAGAGTGAGTGCAGATGAGCACAGACATGCCAGTGGTCAACAAATGAACACCTTTGTATATACCACCAAGGCCAAGAGACAGAACATCACCATTGCTCAGGGTCTGTTATATGACACAAACTGATATGTAATAAACACACATTTTGACCACTCTTATTGAGAAGTAACCGATAAATGTCCCAAATTGTGTAGTGATCATTTCCTTGCTTCCTTTGAAGGTTTTATACCTATAGAAATATTCCTAAGTGTTACATTATTTAGTTTTGCCAGGTTTTGAATTTTATATAAATATAACCAAATGATATATTTGCTTTATGTCTTTATTCTTTTGCTCAAAACTTGTTTAATTTACCCAAGGGCCACTTGTATTTTATTGCTCTATATAGTATTCCACTATAAAACTTCGTCGCAGTCTATTTATGCACTCTACTGATGGATATTTGGACTCTTTTCGGTCTTCTATTATGAGGAAATGCTGCTGTAAATATCATTGTATGTGTTCTTAGCTAATATCTGCAAGAATTTACCAAAGATCAAATAATTTCTCTAGCACGTTTGCATACTAACATTTTCTGAGCTGGAGTATACCTACACATCGAAGTTTACGGGGAAAACGAAACTGTTTTCTGAAGTAGTTGAAATAATTCCCACAATTAATTCACAATTATTTCAACTATGTGAAAGTTGTCACAGTTGAGCAGCTTGCCAAAATGTGGTATTTTCTGACTTTAAGTTTTTTCCTTCCTTACATATATAAAATGATCTCTCATAATATTTTAAAATTATATTTCCCTGATTATTAGTGAGATTGAAAACATTTTCATGTAAGTGAGGACCTTTTGGGATTAGGGTCATTTGAGCTTTTTCTTCTGTGAAGTATCTGTACATTTCTTTTGTTTGCTTTCTAGAGCCTGGTAGCTTTCTTATTAATTTACACACACACACACACACACACACACACACACACACACTTGCCCTGGACACTAGTCTTTTGCCTATGTTAAATTTTACAAGCATAGTAACTGAGTTTCTTCTCTGCATGCATAATTATCCTGCTTGTGACTTTTTTGTGACCTCAATTGCTTTTCGGGGTCTTTTGATGACTATAAGTTAATTTTTAATGTGGTCAAATTCATAAATGTTTCCATTTTGACTTGTTTTTTTCCGTCATAATTAAGAAATCTTTCCCTACCATGAGGTAAAGAATGCTACATTCTGCTTCAAAAAATTTTGTAGTTTTACCTTTAAATTTTCAGGGCTTTTTTTCCTCCTTGGAATTAATTTTTGTATACAATGCATAGTACAGAAACAATTTTATCTTTTGCAGATGACAAAAGAGTAGTGCCTACAACATTTATTTAAAAGTTCATTGTTTCTTCTCACATTTCTGCAATAACGCTTTTGTTTTACCCATCTAATATCTGTGAGGGTCTATGTCTGGGCTCTCTGTACTGATTTCTTAATATACTTGTCTATTCTTGTGTCAATACTACTCTGTGCTAATTCATACATTATAAGAAAAAATCTCCTCCAAAAGGAGACAGAACTTTTGCAAAAGGGAAGAGAACCAAGAAATGGAGATGGGTAAGGAAGGAGGGAGAAGGAGATAAAAAAAGGAATTAAGATGTGTTATGTACATGTACCAACTCCTCACCACAAATGTCATCATTAAATACTGGAAACATGTACTAACAAAAAAAAGACAGGAGGAGTATTTTGAGGAGGGTTGATGGCAATGTGTTTTTTACTGTTAAAATCTTTAAATTAAAAAATAATAAGTCAACTTTATAGCTTTAATTAAGATGAACGAATGCATTTTTTCTTTTTCTACCAATGTGTTTTTTTATTGTAGTTTTTGTATTTTCATACAAATTTTTAAAGTCATTTAAGTAAGTCTCACAGAGACGTATTGTTAAAATGTTGACTATTGTATTGAATCTATAGATCACTTTGGTAAAATCAGCATTTTTAAAGTATTGAGTCTTACAAACCGTGAACATATGTTTTTTGTATGTTTAGATTATCTTTGATACCTTACAGAAACATCATTTTTGTAGTCTTATAAATGTCTTATTTCTCTTTTAAATTTATTTCTAGGAAGTTTATAATTTTTACACTGTTATTCATGGTATATTAAAATTCTAGTTATTCAGTCATGATGTTTAAGCAGTATCCTCGCAATAAAGTGATTTTTATTAAGTACCCTCACAATTAAAAACTTTTCTATCACTTCAAACTTTCTATCTCTTCAAAATTTCCTTTGGGCCCCATTAAAATAAGTCCCCCACTTTGGTTCTTGGAAAACACTGATCTACTCACTATAGTCTTGCCTCTTCTAGAACTTCATATCAATGAAATTGTACACCGTGTGGTCTTTTATGGCTGTCTTCCTTCACTTAGCTTAAACTTCTGAGATTCATCTACTTTATTGTGTGTATCAATTGTTCATTCTTAGTGTTAGAACATAACGTTGTAGGCTCATACAAAAATTATCCATTTTTTCATTTGGGTCAGCGATAGACAATTGGGTTGATTAAATTTGGAGCTGCTATCAGTAATTTGGTATATGCATTGTTTCTCTGCTGTGAGAAACTGAAAGTGTAAATAAGGGCTAACATGTATTATATTGGGAAAAGGAGAAATTGTTCGAAGGGGAACGAGGGGGCCAGGGGGAAGGAGCAAAGGGACAGGAGAAATAAGAAATAGAAGGAAAAAATGGAAACAAAGCTTTTGTAAATAAGGACGAGAAGAGGTATTGAAAGAAGGGGAGGGGAATGGGAAAAAAAGAAGCAGCAAGGTGTACTATGTACAGGTACAAATTCTTTATGATGAATGTTATCATTATGTATATCTAAAATTTACCACTGAAATAAAATTTTAAAAATAATTTGGTATAAACATTCCAATACAAATATTTATGTGCATGATTTATATTTGTAAAATACATGGAAAGGGCTCAAGTAATGCTCTAGTATTGACAAATGCATGATCATATTTCCGAACTTTCTGTTTTGTTCTATGGATTGATACACCAGTGTGTACACCAATATGCAATATGGTGCTGTCACACTCATTGTAGCTTTATAATAAGTCTTGAAGTCAGATAGTATGAGGTCTCCAATTTTATACTTCAGAAAGTGTTGGCTATGCCTGATCTTTTGAATCTTCCTATAAATTTTATAATCTGCTCACTAATTTCTATTTAAAATGCCGCATGGTTATGTTGATTGGGATTTCACTGACTCTACCCATTAATTTGGGAAGAATTATAACAATACTGAGTCTTCCAACACAGTAAGAACTCGTTGTTCTTTTCATCACATAGGCTGAAACTTTCTCATGCATCTTTGGCTGAACTTATCTTTAAATATTTCACTATTGCCAATGATATTGGTTTTTAAATTTCAATTTTTAATTGCTTTTCTCAAATATATGCATATGCTATTGCTTTTGTATGCTAACTGGGTGTTCTCCAATTTGCTGGCCTCACTCATTTAGTTCTAGTAGCTTTTTTGTAGATTCCTTAAGATTTTCTACACAGATGACCATATTTTCTTCTTCTTCTTTTTTTTGCATATCTCCTGTGAAGAAGTTTTACTTCTTCCTTTTTAACATACACTCTTTTTGTTTCTTTACTTATTGCACTGGTTAGGAATTCTAGTATAATGTTGAATAAAAAGTGGAAAGGACAGACATGCTTTCTTTAGTTCAAATCTCAAGATAAAGTATTGGGTTTTTCACCTTAATGTTAACTGTAGATTATTTTAGATGCTTTCTATTAGGCTGAGAAAATTCCCTCCTATTCCTTGTTTGTTAAGATATTTTTATCATAAATTAGGTGTTAATTTTGTCAAATACATTTTTATGCATCTATAGAGATGATTATACAGGTATTTTTTACATTAGCTTCCCAGAGTTCTGGGATTACAGGTATGTACCACCATATCTAGTTTAATATTTAAATGTTAAATAAATTTTTTTCATTACTGAGATGATCTCATTTGGCCATTATTATTACCTATTTTATACATTGCTGGATTGAATTTGTTAAAAATTTTTCAAGAATTTCTGGGTCTGTAATATAATCTGCAGTTTCTTTTCTGGTAAAATCTTTGTCTAGTTTTGGTATGAGGATAATAATAGCCTCCTAAAATGAATTGGAAAATATTTCTTCCTACACAAATTTCAGGAAGAACATCTGTAAAGTTGTATTATCTCTTCCTTAGATATCTTATAGAATTCATTGAGAAGGCATCAGGGTCTAGACTAGTCTTCATGGAAATGTGTTTAAGTGTATCTTCAATTTTTTTCAGTAGATCATGGATTATTTCAGCTTCGTATTTTTTGTGGAGCAAGCATTTCTTGGTAGTTGGTGCTTTTCAAGGAATTTGGTCATATCATCTCAGTTGACTTTCTTGACATTAGGATATTTACAGTATAACATTATCTTTTTAACCATCAAAAGATCTTCAGTTACAGGCCTATTCTATGCTTAATTTTGGTAATTTGTGTTTCCTTTTTCCTTGGTCATTTCTTTGAAAAGAACTATCTTTTGGTTTCTTTGATTTTTATCTACTGTTTTGGGTTTCTGTGCCACTGATTTCTAGGCGTATCTTTATTATTTAACTTTTGTGCCCATCATAGGTAAAATTTGTTATCCTTTTAGTGGTGAGATCAGTCAATAATTTGGGACCTTTCTTCTCTTTTAATATAAGCATCTCATGGCATAAATAACCCTGTGAGTATTGTGTTAGCTGCATGTCACAAATTTTGGTATGTTGTTCTCATTCAACTCAAAATATTTTCCAAGTTTCCTCGTAATTTCTTCCCTAGAAAATGCATTATTTTATAGTGTGTTCCAAGTATTTGAAACTTTCTATCCAGTTATCTTTCTGTCACATAGTTTAATTCCATTTAGTCAGGGAACATGCTTTTATGATTTTGAATTTATTGTGACTTTTCTTATTGTTCAGAATATAGCTTATCTTGGTGAATGTTCTGTGTGCATTTGTAAACAATGTGTTTTCTCTTGCTGTTGGTAGAGATCACTATAAATGCAATTAGTTCAAATTGCTTGTTTAGTGTTTTTCAGGTCTTTTTAATTGTATTTACTCTTACCCTATATGTTCATCAATCACCAATTCTGAAGGAAAATAAAGACCTAGCAAAGGGAGCCAAGCAGTCAGGGAGACAGAATGAAAAATTAGAGTACACATCCAATGAAAGACAGCTGGAGAAAGATACCACAATATTTTCCAGCCCAAACTGGAAACCACCCAAAAGTTCATCCATAGGTCAATGAATGAACAAACTGTAGTATTTCCATGCAATAGTATACTACTCCACATTAATAAGTAATGAACAATTGATCCATAGGACAACGTGAATGAATCCTATAATTGTTTTGATGAATGAAAGAAGCCAAAGGAAAACAATACATATTATATATGTATTATATCGGTCTTTAAAAGTAATTTGTCCATAGGATGTCACTTATATAAAAGTCTATAAAATACAAATTAATTCATAGTGACAGAAAGCAACAGATCAGTGATTGGCTTGAGACAAGATAGAAAGGAGGGATTAATTACAAAGAAGCATGAGGAAACTTCTAGGGGTGATGAATATATTTATAATATTAATTGTGGTTTCATGGATTTCACTATATGTCAGATTCATCAAATTATACAAATCTTTAGTATGCAGTTTATGTCAGTTATACTTATATAAAGCTATAAAACTATAAAATATTTTAAAATAATACATATCATATATATTCACGTCATAAAACAAGATTTGTAAATTGTAGGTATACTACCAAAAATTAAACTGATTTTTTAAAAAATTGAATATTTTGGACAATAAAATCTTAAAATGTTGATTTTCATTCTTTTCTCTCTTTGAGCTTTTCAATCCTTCCTCTTTTCACGAATATCCACATTGCTGCGAGGGGATTTTTGAGAGACGCCAGCTGCCTTTCGACCTCCCCTGCCCAGGGGAAGCGCAGGCTGTGCACGGAGAGTTTGGCGGTCGGGTGAGGGAAAGTAGAGGAGGTACAGCAGCTGCTTTCCCTTCACAGCTCTTGGCTGCCTGCTCCCCTGCTGCAGCTTTGGAGAACTCGAGGCAGGCCTGGAAGGTGTAAAGGGGATCCCATCCCACACCCAGTCCCCAGCACTGGTCCTAGTGGTACTTCCCTCCAGTCTGGAGCTTTGCTCTCAGCCAAAGGGTATTTCAGCTGTCTACAGACAACGCCACACCTGTGTGATGTAACAGAGAAATTCAGAAAAGTTTAAGCAAATAGAAGTGTGGAGCCTGTCAAGCAAGATGAGCATTGCTGGAAGAATCTGTAGAACCCCAAGTTATGCAGATGATCTAATGACTTTAAGGAACTGTGGACAAAACTGAAAGATCTAATTATAAAGAAATACAAGAGATGCACAAAGACGAAGAATTCACCAAAAATCAACAGCCAAGAGAGCAATGGAAGGTCCTTCATGAAACCAGGAAAGTTGTAGAAGATCGAGGTTAAGAGCAGGATTGTGTGATCTCAATGCAGTAACTGAAGAAGAGTGGAAAAATCAGCAAGAGTTTGAAAATACCCGACAGCAGAATCTTAGCCTTATCACAGAGCTTATGAATGAAGAGAATACTCTTCAGGAAGAAAACGAAAGCTTTCTGAGCAACTGCAACAGAAAACTGAGAATGATCAACAGCGTCAAGCAAATGAGCATGAATGTGAGGAAAATGTTACTCCACATTCACCTTTTCATTTTCTGGCATTAAATGGCTGTGAAGAAAGGAGAATTTCTATGTCCAATATGTGGGAAAACAAATACAAAATTTGTTTTAGCATAGCATTCTGTGTGTACAAATGGATTAAGAAAAGTTTCCAAGGCTTCAACTCATTCACCACTCAGCCCTAATGAAAAGGAAATTGTAGTAGCTGACAAAATCAAGGTGAAGCTCCAGTGGCTAAAACACCAGAAACAAGCAATTACCTGACCGATAAATCATCTTTTAATTTAGCTACAGTTGTTGCCAAGACGCTGGGACTTGATGTTCCTTCAAGAGGAATCTGAATCTCAAGGTGTCATGAGTCCTCTTGGTGATGAAATCTATTGCACTGTCTGGGAGGAGATCACAAGAAACAGCCTTTCAAGGAATCCATGAGAAACAATGAGGATAGTTTAAGATTTTCAAATTTTATTTCAAAGACTCCTCCTCAGGAAGAATTGACTGCTTGGGTGTCATCTCCTGTACTGGAAGCTATCTCTAAAGTGAAAAGTAGTTTGGATTGGAATGCGAATTTGTCTCCTTCTTTTTCAGACATTGGGAAACAGAAGTCATCTGAAAACAATCCTGAATTCAGTGGCAGGGACTCGTAAGAACATTGTGGACAAGTAAAACAAATTGCCAAGTGCAATGTTTCAGTCCTGAAAAGAAAAAGAACGAAGAGACAATACTGACTTCGTGGGGTAAAGGGGTCATTGTGACTCACTCCTAAACTGAATTGTACTGTGAACAATTTCAAATAACTTTCTCAAGTGAAAATTTCAGCCTGTGGAAAAGGATTCTTAAAGTCAGAATTTGTACTTAAGACTGTTATGACACTTTTCTTTATTCCAACTTGCATGCAATTAAAATTCACTCAGTCACCAGCTCGTTGCACGTTATTGTGCTGAAAATCCAACAAGAACTGCTTTCACATATAGAACTTTGAATGCATGGATGAAGATGAACATTATGACTTTTGCTTGAGGTCATTCTTGGTAACTAGAAATTTAGGAAAACAGTCATGAATCACTTAATGATGGAGTTACAAGTTCTAAGAAATGCATTGTTAGATGAGTTCCTTACTGTGCAAATGTCATAGACTGTACTTACACAATCTAGATGAAATGCCTACATATAACCCCTGCTCCTAGTCTACGAACCTGTACAGTGTATTATACTGAGTACTATGATGTAGGTAATTGTAGCACAATGATAAGTGTCTGTGTATCTAAACATATCTAAAACTGAAAAGGTACAGTAAGAATATGGTATAAAAGATCTGTAAAAATAGCACCTCTGTACAGAACACTTACCATGAATGGAGCTTGCAAGACTGAAAGTTTCTGTGAGTGAGTTAGTGAAGAAAAGTAGAGTGAATGGGAAAGTCAGGATGTCTCCATACACTGCTCTAAACACGGTGTACACTAAATTTACATACAATTTTTTCTTCCTTAGTAAATTAACCTTAGCTTACTATCAATTTTTACTTTAGGAACATTTTAACTTTGAAAAACTTGTTGATTTATTTGAAGGACACTTAGCTTAAGCACATTGTATAGCTATACAAAAATATTTTTTCCTAGTATCTTTATGCTTTCTACTATTTTTTTTTGACTTTTTAAACTTTTAAAATAAAAACTAGGCCACCAACCCATACATGCGCCTCCACCCACACAGGATCAGGATCGCCCGCATCACCAAGGTCGCCTCTACATCTCCTCCCAGTGGAGGGTCCTCAGAGGCAGTAACACACAGAGCTGCCCTGTCCCGTGGGAACGGGTCCTTCCGGAACACCTCCTGAAGTGTGCGAGGACCTGCCTGAGGCTGTTCTGCAGTTAGCTCTTTTTTTCTTAATAAGTAGGAGGAGAACACTGAAAGATAAAAAGTATAGTTTGGTAAATACAAAAACTGGTAACATAGTCATTTGTTATTGCCGTTATTAGGTATCATGTACTGCACCTAACTGCATGTATTATACTTTTATATGACTGTAGGTTTGCTTATGCCAGCTCACAACAAACGTGTATAATGCACCTGTCCATGCCCTACAACGGCCATGATGTCACTGTACAGCAGGAAGATTTCGGCTTCACTGTGTTCCTGCTGGCCCACAGTTACGTACCGTCTGTGGGCCATCACTGATTGGACAGCGTTGTGCAGCCCCTGACTGTACTCACATGAAACCTGCTTAAAAGGTCGCTGACTCCAGACGTTGCTTTCCACTGGGGAGTCTGTTGTCATCTTGCTAGGTTTGTGGACTCTTTTACATCACTGTGGAAATAACTTCACACTTCCAGGCAGAAATGTGGACAAATGAGTTCATTTTGCCTTATGACAATCTCATAAGACTCTGCTTCTCCTTATTTGTTTGTGTTCCTCTTATTAAATTGTCTAGGTCACTTTCCAGTTAACACTTAATAACACAAATGCATGTTCTGTGACCATTTTGCAGGGTTGTGGCAGTGTCTCCCAAGATCTCACCGTCAACATTTCATAGAGTTTTCTTTATAAGTACCAAGTCCTGGGTCCTCTCCCAGACCGACTGCTGTAGAGTCTCTCTAATGGGACCGAGAAATCTAACTTTATGATAAATATTCATGGGGACTCTTATGTCTGTATTTGAGAAACACTGTTCTAATAAAACTAAGTATTTAACTGTTCAATAGATCATCATCCTTCTGAGGATGATGATCTTGACTTTTGTGAAAGTCTCACCTATCCAACTAAATTTTTCTCCTTTAATCTGTAACTATCTGAACTTTTTGGAAAATTTGGTTTCTCATTCAAATACTTTCTCCTATCTTCAAACTTCTGGATAAGATGGTGCCTAAAATGTCTAGGCAGGGCCAGCCAACTTTGTACTAAGTTTCTTGATAATATTGTTCAAATCTTTATATTTCTGTCTACTTTTTATAGCAGTTGTTGAATGAGAGGTATTGACATCTCCAAATTTTCACATTTGTCTCCTTCAGTTTTATCAGTTTGTTTCATGAACTTTTGAGCTCTTTTATTAGATGAAAAATTATTTAGAATTATGTCCTTTTGCTGAATTGACATTTTAATCATTTGTAAAATATCCTCTTACTCCTTATAATATTTTTTGCTCTAAAATACGATTTGCTTCATGTGACTATAACCATCTCCATCTATCTTTCAAATAGTATTAGTATGTTGTATTCTTTTTTGCACCCATTTACTGTCACACTATTTGCTTATTTATATTTAGAGTGGATTTATTGTAAGCATAACCAATTATCTTGATTTTGTTGCCAACATGATAATCTCTCTCCTTTGACTGGAATTTTTAGACATTTACATTTATTGTCACTGATATAATTTAATTTCATCATTATATTATTTTTTATGTGACTCATCTATTCTTTTATTTTTACTTAATTTGTGGTGAGAACATTTAACATTAATTTACCCTCTTAACAGATTTGTAAGTGTACAATATTGTTAAAACTATAGGTAAAATGTTGTACGGTAAATCTCTAGATCTACCACTGGCAATCACTGTTCTACTTTCTGCTTCTATTAGTTCAACTACTTAAGATACCTCACTAAGTAGAATCACATGGTATCTATACTTCTGTGTCTGACTTATTTCATCAACCTAAAGTAGTTAGGATTCATCCATGTTGTCACATATTGCAGGATTGCCTTGCCTTTTAAAGTATTACATTCCATTGTGTGTATATACATTTTATTTATCAGTTCAGTGAACATTTAGGTTGTTCCAAGGTATTGGTTACTGTGTGTATTAGTTACCTTTCTGGAGCCAATGGTTTTCAAGAGAGCAGATTTAATACAGGACATTTACAAGTTACAGCATTCACCCATAAGCCAAATGCAGGAAGAGTGCAGAATGTCTGTGTATGAACTGGAGACCCAAAAGATCCAGCCAAGCACTGGGAGCCCAGAGCACTGTCCTGTGCCTGCACTAAATGGCTGAAGAAATCTATTCTGGAATGATACGATATGATGCTTGAAGATCAGAGCTCCCCTGAAGCAACAGCAGCCACCCTTGATGACAGCAAGGCCCCGAGCTCCTTCTGCGATGAGAACAGCTAAATTCCCTTTAGGAGAACCAGCCACAACAGAGCTTCTCCTGGGAAACAGCTGGCAACTATCTTCTGCTCCGTTCTCCTTTATGTTGTGTCAGCAGCAATCCTCAGGTGGATCTTCTATACCCAGAACCACACCGACTCAGTCCAGCTGGGCGTTCCTGCTCTAACTGACCATATCAGTCCACCACACTGTGAATAGTGGTGCAATGGACCTAACATAGTTAATATGATCTCAAAATCATGATTTCAATCTTTTAAAATAAATACTCAGAAATGGAATTGCCTCGTCATATGGTAGTTCTATTTTTTTTTTTTGAGGAAATTCTACACTGTTCACATAATGGTTGCACCATTTTATATTCCCACCCGCAGTGGACACGGTTTATATTTGTCCACAGATGCATCAATGCTTATTCTATTTTTTTTTTATGATTTTAAGCCTAACAGGTGTGATGTGATGTCTCATTGTGGTTTTGATTTACATGTCTCTGATGATGAACATCATTGAGTATCTTTTTATATACCTGTTGGTCATTTGTGTATCTTTTTTTGGAGATGTCTATTTAAATTTTGTGTATCTTTTGGAGGGGATATCTATTTAAGTACTTCATCCTTTTTACAATTGGAGTGTTAATTGCTTTTGCTATCAAGATATAGGAATCCCTTAATATATTTTGAAAAATAACCCATTATAAGATATATGTATTGCAAATATTTTCTCCCATTCCATAAATTGCCTTTCATTTCATTGTGTCCTTTTCCACACAGAAACTTTTTAGAGTGGTGTCATGCCACTTGTCTGTTTTTACTTTTGCTGCCTGAGCTTTTGCTTTTATAACAATGAATTCACTATTAGTACCAATACCATAAAAATCCTTCCCTTTGCTTTTAGAAGTTTTCCATCTTCGAGACTTAAATTTAAGTCTTTAATCTATTTTGAGTTGATTTTGCGTACAATGTGGGATAAGTCTCATCTGTTCTTTATTCCTTATTTCCTCTTTTTATGCCTTCTTTTGCATATTATTTATAATTTCATTTTATCTTTGTTAGCTTAATAGTTTTACTTAATATTTTTATTTTAGATAATTGCTTTAGTGTTTATATTTGTAGCACATATCTTTAACTTATCACAGTACATTTTGAAGTAACAGTATACAATTTCATATAAAAGAACTTTAAATTGTATATTTTTCTCTGTGCTCCTCCTGTTTTTGTTCTACATAACATTTATCACCCTACAGATGTATTAGACTTGGCAATATATTGTCATCATTTTTACTTTAAACAGTCAAATATCTCTTAAAATACTTAAAAATTAAAGAATTATATTTAAACACTCATAAATTTTAGCACTCATAATTCTTTTCTGTAGATTCAGATTTAGATTTTCTGAATTGAAGTTATTATTTTCTTTCTGTTTAAGGATTTTTATCATTTTTCACATTATATAATTGCCTGTTAATTTTTTCAGCTTTTATGTATGAGAAAGCCTTTTGTGTGTGTGTTTCATTTGGAAATATATTTTTATTGGCATAGAATTCTGGATTGACAGTTTTTTTTTTCAGTCCCTCAGAAACATTCCGCTGTCTTCCAAATTACACTATTCAACAGATTGTTGACACAATTTATAACTATAGCATCTATGTAGTATTTTTATAGCCTATTTTGTTTGAGTACTAGTTTCCCCTTGGTTACATTTCTCTACAAGTTTGCATTTTTTTCTAAATTAAGAAGGTCTTTTAATTATGTTTTATTAAGCACATTTTATAGAAAACCCAGAATATAAAGCATTAAACTAATAAATAAAATACTTGTCACTTACATGGTAACTTGGAAGCATAAGCATTAATAAAATAGTAGAGATGAATTCTATTACTTTCAATTTGGCTCTGAGGATTTAAATAGGTCCATGCATTCAAATGTCTGGCAAGGGGTATGCCAAAGAAAATAGACTGAACTTGCATTTTTAAGATGATCAGTACTATATCCTTCCTTTATTAAAAAAACTCTAGAAATAATAGAAGTTATTTTTGAAAATACATTCATAACCTCAATCAAAAAGATAGAAGGTTGAGTTGGGGATGTGGGCTAGAGTGTTTGCCTAATTTGCACAAGGCCCTGGATTCCACCCCCCCCCACCACTACCATCACCACAACAAAAACAATAAACAAACAAAAACTCGTGAAGGTGAATGATAGAGTAGATATTTTGGGAGGACTCTGAAAGGTAACAAGCTCACAGACTCTGTTATGGCTTGTGTCTAGATGTCTCCCTCATACACTCATAGGTGGGAGTTGAGGGAGGTGGCTGGGGCTAGGCTGTGTGATACTGGGATTAAGGATGGTGGCTACTAAATTAATGCACTGATTGGTTTAACATAGTTCGGGGTGTGGATAACGGGATGGTCCACCCAAAGGGGAGTAGCCTAGATGGATATAAAGGGACAGAGAGAAGGCAGGCTTGCTGCTGCTTCTTCACCACCTCCCTGCTTTGCTGTCTTCTGCCTGCTTGCCATGGACTGTTTCTCCTCCGCAATGCCCTCTGCCATCCTGCCTTGGAGCCACCTGACTATTGACTGAAACCTCTACAGGCTGTGAGCTGAAATAAACCTTTCCTCCCTTAACTCTGGGTGTTGGATACTTGGTCTCAGCAATGAGAAAAGTAACTAAGACTCTAACCTAGAATAGTTACAATGGTGCTGCAGAAAGTGGAAGGAAAACTCCAACACCAAGAAGAGTGAACATATAAAGTCTCAAATTTAGATACACTGTAGTAAAAGCTTAGAAAAGCAAAATAAAAAACCCACAAAGTTATTAAAAACAAATAAAGATCATCTAATGGGGGAAGATAATCAGACAGACATCAGATTGACATTAGACTTTTTTTATTTGTTTGTTTTGTTTTTTGTATTTTTGAGACAGGGTCTCATTATGTAGTTCAGGCTGACCTCGAACTCAAAGCAATTCTCCTGCCTCAGCCTCTTAAATGCTGGCATTCTAGGCGTGCACTGCTATGCCCGGCAGACAGACTACTTAGCAGCTGGACAAATAGAATTAAAGAATATCTTCTGATTGCAATAACCAACTTTTCTTGATCACCAAGGTAGGAATTTTTTCACTTAATTGTCATAACACTGTTTTGTAGATCCTTTATTGCTCCCACTTTACAGATAATAAACTGAAGTGTAGAGAAGCCAAGTGGCCTGCTCAAGATCACATAGCTAGCAGATGACATGGTGCTGAAGAGTGGAAAAGTTCTATTAAGAGAGTCCTGAACTTTAGTTCCTGCTGAGGGACAGAGGGCAAAGGTTTATTAGTGCGTATGATGTTTCAGTTAGGTAGGAAGGATTGGATTCCATGGCATCATAGCATGGTATATTTGACAAAAATGCATTGCACATCTTAAAACAGAAGAGAACATTTCGAATATACTCACTATAAAGAAATAAGAATTTAAAATGATAGGTAAGCTAATTACTCTTAGTTGATCATTAATCAGTGTGTGCTTGAGTTGAAATGTGACATTGTACCTCACAAATAGGAAGAAATATGTGTCAATCAAAAAAGTAAAATTAATTAGCAAAAATTATATAAAACTTCAATTACACATTTATTTTTACCTTTTACTTTTCATAAGTACATTGACTTTCTATTTTTCAGAGGGGTATGTTTCCCCAATATGAATTTGTTTGAATAAAAACAACAGTGCAGTCTATCATACAGTGAATACAAAGATGTGCCTTGGGTCATGAAAGTGGTATATAAAGAGCTGAAGTTTGGAAAAGCTAATCTTGGAGTGCTTCTCCCTGGTGTTGTATATGGAACACCCGAGTATACAGCGTACACTTCTCTGCTGGGCTGCTAAATTTTGACCAACACATAGCCCCAATTCATTGTCATTTACTATCAGTATTACATTATTATGAGGATGACTTTTAGCCAGTTTGCTGAGTGGTAGTGAGACGGGAGGGTTATAACTTGCTTGGAATAAGAGCTGAAAGGGATAATGTAAAATCAAGACATTATTTGTATCAAATCAAACTATATAAACTTGGCCAATGCTAGCTATTCCCAGGGTTTAACTTGCATGTTAGTGTTAGGGATATCCATCCACTGTATAGCAAACTGCACCAAAATTCAGTGGCTTAAACAGCCAGTTTATTGTGGCCAGATTCTTGGGCCGACAGGGGTCAGTTGTATGAGTTTGGGTTATTCTGCTCAAGTACCGTTGCTGGAGGGCAGTGTTCTAGGGATTTGGCTGGATTTGGGAACATCCCAAATGACTCCACTCTATGACTCACAGTCAGGGCTGGCTGTCTGCTAGATACTCAGCTGTGGCTGTCATACAGAAAGCATAACAGATTTCTCACAACATAGCCCAGACTTGAAGTCAAAACTACTATTTCACTGCATTCTACCTGTCAAAACCAGTAGACAGGCTCTCACAAAACTGGAGCAGACTCTGAGGTTGGGGTGGGCAGGAAGTTTCACGTCTTGAGGTAGGTAGAAGTATGTACCTAGAGAATGGAGGAGAATTAATGGGAATCCTCTTTGGTGATCAGCTACCGCAAAAAACATTTCTCTGATGGATATAAGAGAGATGAATCAGGGTAGTTCTATTCAAAGAACACACAATGTGATAAATGAATAGTATAATTCTAGATGCTATGTATAATTCCTTAGTGTGCCAATAAAACTCTGATGCTCAAAAGAATACTGTGACATGAAAATGTCCCAAAACTTTGATCTAAGAGGGGTGGTATGTGCCCAAATAGCCATACTTTGAGAAAAATTGCTGTCTAAGGGGGTGTGAGATCTGAGATGGGGAAACGCTCTGGCCAGGAAGGAATGAAGGAATGAGGCCTAGCTCCTCAGTGGAGGAATGGTTCAATCTGTGTCCCGAGTCAAAGGATAAGATTTAGGCAAGTTGGTAGGAAGAAGGGCTGGCATTCAAAGTAAAGGGGAAAGATGGACATAGGAATGGAAGTAGCAAAAACCTTGGTGTATGTAGAGAAGAGTAAACTGGATGACTTAACAGAAACAGGAGGAAGTGTTAAAGAATACAATGAGAATCAAAGTTGGAAAAATGAGTCACAGCAAATTATGGAAGGCTCCACACGCTAGACTTTGTCCAGAAGTGAGAGCCACTGATGGCAACAGGATTGGGATAGTGTTTAAAGAGACTGGCACCTAATATTTATCTGGTTTGTATGTTTGTTTTGGTTTGGTTTTGTTTGCAGTACTAGAGATTGAACCCAGGGGCTTCTCACTGAGCTACATACAATCCTAGACCGACCTATCTATCTATCTATCTATCTATCTATCTATCTATCTACCTATCTATCATTCTATTTATCTATCATCTCTCTATTTATTCTTTCGAGACAGGATCTGGCTAAGTCTGTAAACTGCCCAGGCTGAGCTCTATCCTTTTGCCTCAGCCTCGCAGAGTGCTGAGATTACAGGCATGTACCATGACACCTGGATTTGTATGGTATTTTCTATCTACACCTCTGACCCCTGACTATATTCACAGATGATCTTCCCAGCTTCTTGCCTTGAGTAGTAATTATATGTTAGTTCACAGGCTGCCATTTTAGTGAGAAATAAGAGACCTAATTTTTTAATGCTGTATATGGATAAAATAGAATATTACTTGTTATTGAAAGAATAGTCTCCAAAATCATTTTTGACATGAGGAAATGTCTGTTAATAAAGTAATAAAAGCAGAATGGCAATTAAATATAAATTTTGAAAGTATCATAATAGTCTGATGTATTTATACTTGTGCACATATCTGAGGCAAAAAGATATCCAATATATCAGTAGTAGTATTCTGAGTACTTTAACTTTCTTATTTGTACCTTTATCCATTTACCAAGTTAGAATATATTTCAGTTACGGTGAAAAAAAAAAGTTGTATTTAGTGTGTTAACTATAACGAGTAAGTCTTCAAACAACAACCAAGTAAAATTCCTACCTGAACTTGAAAAGCAGAATTCTCAAAGACCTGGAAGTATTTAGGGTTTGAGACCTAGGAAGGAGCTACTGTGGCTTGCTGGGTATTTGCATATATCTTCTGATGAGAATAGGAAGGAGAGGAAAAAACTCAAATCATTTGCCCCACTAGGCTGCCTCTGGGGATTTCTAAATAAGGGTATGGAAGGGGGTTGGTGACATGAACAGCCTGCACACCATCACTCCACACCCTTTCGGGCTCAGGGTCAGGCGGACACCTTAACAGTTTGGCAGAAATGCCACACTGAAGAAGGAACGTTGAGCTTTTTCTAGCTACGCAGCCTCGCGCTGGCACCACACATGTCTCAAGAATCTTTCATTCACTCTTTTCCAGATTTAAACCAAGTAAAGAAACTTGGTGATGTGTTTTGTTTTGTTTAGTTTTTGATCCTGGAGACTGAGCCCAGCTCCTTCTTACCGAGCTACTTTTCTATTTTTTGTTTTATTACAGGGTCTCGCTAAATTGCTCAGGCTGGAATTGAACTTGTGATCCTCCTGCCTCAGCTCCCCACAGTGTTGGGATTACAGATGTGTGCACAAAACCTGGTTTAAGAGTCTTTATACAATAGTTTTATAGCTTTTCCAGAAAGAGGAGGAAGAATTGTAACTAACAGTGACAGAAATTCTAGAGGACTGTTCTTTCTTTTTCCTATTTCCTTTCTAAGAAACGTATCCATCCTCAGGATACATTAGAATAATGACAACACAGCTGGTTTCTTTTTAATTAATAAATGAGGTTGAGGACAAATTAATGAAAGAGATGGCAAGTGGGGACCTTGAAAGTTTCATGTTGTCAGTGTCCACCGACTCAGAGTTGCCCCTGTTGGCATGCTTTCTTCAGCCAACCAAAGATGGGAAACAATACCTCTATTTGGTATGTCGGGCACATTTTTAATGGATAAAATGAACTGATAGCTAATGGTTATTGAGAAATTAAGACATGGCTGGCCTAGATTAAGGGCTAAGCATAAGTTACTTAATGCTTTCAGTGACTCAGCTAAGTACTGTTATCTAACCAGTAAGAAAACCAGAGCATGTAAATTTCCCCAGGTCAGTACAAGGTGGAGCTGTGGTCCACAGCCTGCATTATTATTCTACATTCTGTGCCATCTTTAATTCACATCTGTGAAGCAGATTTCCAGACTTAGGCATCTTTGAAGGATAGATGGTAAGTAATCCTAAAAAAGAAATTTATCTTAGGCCCTCAGTTTGTTATGGGAAGGAAGAAGTGCTGATAATATTGTGCAGATACATTTTTGCTATGTGTTTGTCTGAAGAGCATAAGAATCCCGAATTACTTACATTAACTATCCAAGGTTGTTCACTGGGCACTTATCTTCCTTCTATTGAATTTAAGAGAAATATATGGCTTACTATGTTTAACCACTCCATCTGCCACTATGAGCAAATTCTTGAGGAAATTGCTTTGGAACTAAAGTACAGTGCACATTTGATCTTTTTGTATACTATACCTTTTCAATTTGGAAACTTTGAAGGAAAAGAGATTATAAAGGGTGCAACATAGAAAATTTAAAAGCAAAAACACACAAACAACAAAAAACTAAACAAATTTTAAAAGAATTCTTTTAAAAGAATTATTGTAAAAGACAAAATGAGTGCTTTGTGTTTCTTGTACAAGTAAGAAGAGGAGAATTCAAGCTGCCCGAACAGACACGGTTTGACACAGAATCGGTAGTACTACACTGAAGAGAGAAGGCAACTACGCAGTGCAGAAAATGTTGTTAATGAGAGTTTGGTTGAAATTGGAAGAAAAAGGATACCTCAAATTTTATGTGTAGTAGGCTGAGTAATGACCCTGTAAAGATGTCCATGTCCTAATCCCTGGAATCTATGAACATAGTACCTCTCCTGGTAAAAGGGACTTTATGCCAGTGATTGACTGTAGTAAGGGTATCAAGATGGAGCCGTTCTGCTGAATTATTGCAGCACTTTCAATGGAATTACAAGGGGCCTTATGAGAGGGAGACTGGAAGGACAGGATCAGAAAAAGAGATGTGATGGGAGAAACAGAGATGGAAGAAATGGCCAGATGTCACGAATATAGGTGACTTCTAGGAGCTAGAAAAGACAAAGAAATAAAATTCTCTCCAGGAACTCCCTAGAAGCAGTGAATGTAGCCTTACAAACTTCAGCCTTAATTGACTTTTTTAATTAAGACTCATTTGCGCTTCCTACCTGAAAAATGCTCAAATAATAGGTTTATGTTATATTAGATCATTTGCCTTGTGATAATTTGCTACAGCCATAGGAAATTAATACATATACTTCAGAGAATCCTAAAGATTCACAGTAGAGAAAAAAAATCACAAACTCTTTCTGTCACTTTCTCCTTCTTCCTAATATTTATGCTGTCCCTTAACTCCACCTGCTCTTCCTCCCTTCCTGAGCATTGCATCTCTCCTTCCCATTCTGTTCCTGCTGGCCCTCCTCCCTTGAATGACATCAGAGACCATCCTCTGGGTTATTTCCTTCGTTCTCTCCAGCCAGCCTCATACTCATTGCCAGACTAACATTTATTTATAAGTGGGTATGCCAAAAGTTTTCTGGAATCATGTTACCTAGAGGTAAAAAGGCCCAACTCTTCACAGTGGCATCCAAGACACTCTACACCTCCACTTTTTGCATCTTCACCCACCATGATATAACACCACCCTCTGATACATGCCAGTCAGCCCTACATCCATGCTTACAGTAATATGGTCACATCCACCTGTCTTCCTTTTCTCCTGCTTTGCCATCTCAACTTACCACACACCATGCTCCAAAATCAACTCAAGTCTCGTCTCTCCCAGATTCCCTTCTACAACCATCACAGATCTCTAGCTTCTTACAAGACTTATCTCTTGGTATTTTACCTGTTGAAATTGTATCCATCTTTCAAAACATAGCCCAGATGCTACTTGCTCCCCAAGACTTTTCCAAATCTCTCAGTAGGAACTGTCGTCTCTCTAGTGCATATTTGTAACACATTTGTTTCTAAGGTTGTTGAAGTGTTTATCACATTCTGTTTTATATCACAGTTACTCCTCTGTATAAATATTTCCCTTATATAACCAATCAAAAACAAGGAAAGTGCCTTATTCATTACCAAGCTTCCAGAGCCTTGTTTGTTTGTTTGTTTGTTTGTTTGTTTTTTGGGTTTTTTTTTTTTTTTTTGGTGCTGGGGATTGAACTCGAGGCCTCGTTCCAGAGCCTTGTATGTACAACATCTGGTAAATTCTCAATCACTAAAACCACTTGATTTCATGGACTTTGGGAATATGACAACCCATTTGCTACTTTTCCTCTTCCAACTGCAGTTTACTTGCACATCTGGAACCAGATGCTGCTAAACATAAAGAAAACCTGAGTACAGTGAAGTCTTGGGTGCCAGGAGAATGATGCTCCTTGTAAGAAAGACAGTATCTGGGAGGCCGGAGGAAAAACTTGTCTATTTGTAGGACTATAAATGAGGAAGCTGCGCCTTTTGAGGGTAGAGGAGTGGAATGGACCCTAGAACAGGTACCTGGCAAGCACCTGGCAATCTGCTTGCTGCAGCATCATTCATCCCAGGAGTAAAGACACCAGCTACTTTCTACAATTTATGGAATTATCAACACAAGAAGTACTCTACGAATCAGAACTAATCCCTAAGGATCTGTAGGGGAAAAAACTCCTTAACGGGCAAAACAGAAAAAAAGAGACAGAAAGGAAGATGGTGCAGGGAGGGTGGAGATTAGAGGAGCGAACGTGCCAGCAAATCAGAGATTTTGGAGTAGACAAATACTTGATCGAAAATAATAAGAACCCCTAGGGATACAGAGGTGCAGCACATGTACCAAAAGTATCTTATAAGTTGTAAAGAAACTTCCCAACTAAGCAAATGCACATTTCGATTGATAAAGAGATTGAGCACTATTGAGACTCAATTAGAATCCTATATGCTCAAGAGGCAAACATATTTCAAAGCACAGAACAAAACACAAAAAAGAGAAAAATATGAGGGAAAAGATAACAGACCTGCAGTGGGGAGAGTAGGAAAGAGACAAACATTAGTAATATGAACTTTTAAATTTCTTACATAGGAAAATATAGTAAAGAGGCAACAATTTACAAAGTAATAGAGCATAGACCTACTGTGAAGACCTGAATCAAAAGATTCACAGGACACATTCAATTCCTAAAAGTGTCGGTAAAAGGAAGAAACACTTCTAGGCATATCCTATTAAATTTTTGATACCAGTATTGAAGAGATAAGTCATAAAAGCTTCCAAGGCAGACACAGTGGCACACACCCATAATCCCAGCGCTCAGCAGGCTGGGGCAGAAGGATCGCCTCAAGTTGGAGGCCAGCCCAAGCTACGTAGTGAGGTTAAAGCCAGCTTGGACTATGTAGCAAGACTCTGTCTCAAAAAAGACAAAAAATTAAATAAGCTTCTGGACAAAAAGAACTTTAAAAGAAAATCACAGACTAGAATCAAATTTTCATGTGCAGCCCTGGAAGCTAGAAAACAATAGAATACATCTATAGAATTCAAGAAATACTGCAATATCAGAATTCTATATCCAGCCAAGATGCCTTTTCCCATTGGCAAAAGTAAAACATCACCAAATAAGCAGGAATTCAGAAAGCACATCATTAATTAAGCCATTTTAAGAAAATTCTTAGAAAGAATTTCAACTGAATACTAAATGAACTGGAAAGCATGTACACAGTGATAGACTATTGGAATATATACAATGTACATGCTGAATAAATATCCTTAAACTATAAGTTGAGTATCCCTTATCTGAAGTGCTTAAGACCAGAGGTGCTTCAGATTTTTAAAATTTTAAATATTTGCATAACATACTGAGAGATTTTAGGGAGGGGACCCATCCAGACAAAAAAATTCATTTGTTTTAGATATACTGTAGCTTATATATTAAAGGCAATTTTGTAGTGTTTGCACGTATTTATGTTTCGACTGTGACCTGCCACATGAGGTCAAAATCTTCCACTTCTGGTGTTATGCCAGCCTTAAAAAGATTTCGGATTTTGTAGCATTTTTTATTTTGGATTTTCAGCTTAAGGATGACTATAAAGGTCAGATCATTCCAATATTACTTAAGCAGTTCTTCTCAATTGGCTGCAACTGAGAATCACCCAGTGAATTCTTACATGACCCAATGCCCAGGCCCCATCCCAGATGAATTAACTATAAATAGAGGCAAACATCAGTATTTTGTTAATCTCCAGTGTGTCCAGTAAAAAGCCAAGTTTATGGACTACAGTTAAGTTGTTCCACAGCACATAAATGTGTGGAAAATTCCATCAATTCATTTTAATAAAGCCAACAAACATGGCTTGGTACAAAAGCCTAATTAACGAGATGGGAATTAGTCAAACAAGAGTTAGGATTCTATTAGGCGGTCCCCAGTATGGAGTCAAAATGGAGTCTACTGAGTCATGACTTTCTGTGATCTTACAAAAACATCTGTCAGGTGTCCTTTTGCTGGCTGGGACCTCCCCAGAGCATGATCAGGTGGGCCTTTGGCTCAAGGGCACTGTGTGAATACTGCACAGATTGCACCCTAAAAAGTATGTAGTCTCCTATAGGATAGAGATTATATTGCTTACACAATGGCCCAAGGTCCCTTCTAAGCCCTTAAAAACTCCTAGAACAGGAGCCTCCATGGGTACCTTACTCAGGACCCTCCGGGCTAGTGGGAGCTCTAGTCTTTGCCTTTATGTCTTTTACTTCTTTGCTTTCACACCTTTTAAATAAATTTGCTTACACCCTATGTCCTCCATCCACAGTTTCATTCTTTGTCACTGTGAGACATGACTCTGGCACCATTTCTACAGAAAATTATACACTCATTCACTAACAAAAATGTAAGATGTCTAAATAAAATAACACAAAATTCAACAATGTAGCAAAAAAACACTATGACCTCATAAGATGTATTTCAAAAATCTAAGGGTGACTCAAAATTAAGAAATTTATCAACATATTACATAAATATTTTAAATGAGAAAAAGTTATGAGCAAATGGATGCTATTCAATAGTTTTTATTAACAATGACACTAAGCAAAATAAGAATTAAAAGAAATAAATACAATGAAAATAATTTACCAAAATCCAACAAAATAAATTTTACTCTACATGGTATAATAATAAAACATCATTAAGCTAAATAATGGAGTAGACAGGCATATACGTTGCTGCTATTATTAATAAACATTGCCTTGGAAGTTCCAGAGAATGTAGAGCAATAATAATGCAAGATCTGGAAAAAATGAAATCAGTTTACTCTCGTTTGGTGGTACATTCAAAAGCTACAACACCAGACAAACTTGAGTAATGACGGCAACAAAAAGTAGTAATGGTAAATTAGTTGGACAGAAAGTAAGTAGACAAACATTAATAGTTTTCTTCATTAGAAGTAACAGCCTTGAAATGCAAATGATAAAAAAACTCTCTTCTGTTCCAAGAAACATGAGAAGATAATTAAGAATAAATTTGCCTATAGTTTATAAAGAAAACTATAAAATTTTATTGAAAGGCACAAAATATGAAAAATGGGAACGTCAACAATAAAAACATAGCAGAAAATATATCTGAGAGTATTTACATGCTAAGGGTTGGCAGAGAATAAATAATAATACACAAAATGCTTATAAACGGGTAAGACAAGCAAGTGATCAGGAAAATGAGCAAAGTATGTGAAAATTCACATGAAGAATAAATTTAGAATTGAAATAAAAAGATTAAAATATATATGAAACTATGCAACAAATCTATAGTAAATGTCTTCATCACTTTCTTTGAGGCTGAGACAAATACCCAACAAATACCCAACACCTACAACTTAAAAAGGAGGAGAGATTTATTGTGGGTCACAGCTACAATCCAGGTCACCTGGCTGCAGGTAGAAACAGCACCACAGAGGGGCACAGGAAAGGAAAAGCCACTTACTTCACGGTGACCCAGAAGGAGAGCCAGAAGGAAGAAGCCAGGGAGGGAGACGTGTCCTTTTCTGGCCAGGCTCCAGCTTCCAACATCACACACGGCAGCTGAATTCACCAGTGGGCGACTCAGGGAACATCTGCTAATGAGAACAGCACTCCCATGATCCAGTCACCTTCCACAGCCTTGCTTGTGGTTGCACGAGGCCTTTTGGGGGGACATTCTTGATCTAGACTCTAACAGTAAGGATAACGTAAATATGAGACGATGAAGTATTGTTTAAAATATATATGCCTGCTGGAAATTAAAATGAGGCATGAAATACTATTAAGAGTTGTAAGAACAGCAGCCCTCTCACAGATGACTTCGAGAAATGTGTACTATAAAGTCTTTTGGAAGAGGAATCTAGTCACAGCTATTATTTAAAATAGAAATAATTTCCTTTTGAGGACTCTACTGTAGAAATAAAGGAACCAGTATGACATTTATGCTAAGACATTTCTTGCAACAGTATTCATACTGGAAAAAGCTTTTAAGATGTATTCTCATTCATCCATTCAGAAAGGGCCTTGTGTTTTCTTTTGTGGAGCTGGGATTGGACCAGGGTCTTTGCATTGAGCTACATCCCCAGCTTGCTTTCTGCTCTGTCTTTCTGTCTCTCTGTCTCTCTGTCTCTCTCTCTCTCTGTCTCTCTCTCTCTCAGTCTTGCTGTGTTGCTAAACTGTCAGGATGAGCCTGAACTTGGCTTTATTGAACTTCTGCCAGGGATGCGATAGCATGTTGTATGTAAATGGCTCCAACCTTCAGAGAACTCTGACTGAGCCAAGGAGTCAAGGTGTACAGCTGCAACAGCAAAGAGCAGGGCATTTCAAACCGTGGTTTGTAAGCAAGGGTAAAGAGGGAAGAAATGTTAGATTGTGTCTGGGGAAGGGGAGTAGAGAAGAGAATCACATTCCAGTTACTCAGAAAAAATTAGCAATTCTGTAGTAATCTTGATGAATGGAGGCAGATTGCCAAACAGGAAGAGGGAGGTGACACGGACCTTTGCCAGGATTCCAATGCTTCTCAATAAAAACGAAGCAGTAATAGCCATGGGTTGATGGGGAAAGACAGTTCTGCCAAATTAAACTAATTTTCACTTCTCATGAAGTCTCTAAATAAGGAAAATGTGTTAGATCTGGTGAAATCATAATCTTTCGAGCAGATGTGGGACAGTCACAGTGGTGATTAAATGACTGCACAGTGTACCCTGGTGAAGGGTCAGTTAGCTAAAGGAAAGTTTCCTATGTGAGGGAAGCTACCTCAGCAGAAGTAGATGTGTGTTAGATACTGAAAAGTAAATTAACTTGGTTTCAAGGCTTTCCCTCTAGTAAATATCTTGCCTGTTGTCTTTCAGATGGTCCAGGTGAATGAGGAAGCAGGAAAGGGAGTTAAAATGAGCGAGAAGAAATGGGCATAACCCTCAAATGCTCCTGAAGCATCTGGCTTGTACTCACAGCAATATGTCACACATTTGTACTCTAACTGCAGAGAAACTGTGGAGAACCTCTGGCCTTCCAGTTAAAAGTGTGGTTCTCTCTGATGCCAGCTTCGTGATTAGGACCTGAGATGAGACTACACTTGGTAGTAGCTAATATTTTGACTCTAGAAGAAAGAAAAAAATATTCTACAAGATCTCAAACTGATCATGAAAAAGAACAGAAGGGTTGGGGATTTAGCTCAAGTGGTACAGTGTTTGCCTAGCAAGTACAAGGCCCTGAGTTCAATCCCCAGCACCCTCTGCCAAAAGAAAAAAGAAAAAGAACAGGGAAATAATATTCACTGCAAATAATATAAAGTCCCATTGTCATCCATACTTGTCAGAACATAATTGGTTCATTGTTTTGTAAAAAAAAAAAAAAAAAGGGCACTAATTAAATGATGTTAATCTGGAGGAAATCAGCCAGACTTCAGACAAGGATTAAAGGAACTGAGATTTTTAGATTAGAAAGACTAGGGATGTGAAATCTGTCTTGAAATATACGAAGTACTCTTGTAAGGATGGAAAAATAATAGACCACAGGTTTTTACTGAGATAGTGGTTGTACTGATGTAGAGTTTGAGATTCCTTTTAAACCCGAGATTCTAGGAAATCTATATGTGGATTTATCATAACTCAGAAGGGCTGGGTTTGGAATGCCTGGAGCCCATCCCTTCAGTATCAAAACCAGAAAACAGAGGAGAGCCCAGTCTGCTGGAGCCGGTGCTAGCGGGGCTTCCTGAAGTGGTAATTTCAAGGAGGGCATCCAGAGGACAAGCCAAACAGCTAGTTAATGAACAGGAAGGTTGGACAGATGCCACGCGGATGAAAAAACAGAACTGCAAAACAATAAGGCGGCAGAAGTAACTAGAGAAGGCCAAAAATCAGAATGCTACAACCAAGGGAGCTGACTAGAAGGAAGTTAAATAATGAAGCTGGTGGTGGGAATGTGTCAGAGTAACACGGAAAAAGTCAGATCTGGACAAAGTTTACTTCAGGTCAAATCTTGTGACCACAATATCACAGATGATTTATGATGAGCACAGAGTAAGCACTCAATAATCGTGAGCTATTATATTTGCAGTATGGTGCTGATCAACAGAGACATAATCAAGCATTTAAAATGACCAGGACATGATAAGTTAGAGCCGGATCATGGAAGCTGTGTATAGAGCCACCAAGCTCAGTGAAAAGATATAGCACTATGTAGTACCCTGACCTGGGATATGACCGAGCAGGCCAAAAACTACCAACCCCACTAAGCACTACTCTTTCCTGCTGATCCCGAAATGGGGGAGAATCTTTAATGAGTATAAAACTTTAAGCACTTGAAATTTAAAGCTCTAGTTTTTTTTTTTATGGTCTTTTTTATTCAAGTGCATGAGAGAAGAAAGTTAAATTTAAAATTCTATTGAATTTGAAATGATCAGGAGTTATTCATTAGAGAAATAAGGAAGAAAAAGAAAATTTGTTCTTACAGAAGCTAAAGGAAGAGGAAGTTTCAAGGATACACTCTTCCACAGTTTCAGATGCCACAAAGTAGTAATGTAAGGGCTGAAAAGTGTCCAAGTATTCAGAATCAAGGCATATGGTCTACAGATTTCCATACTGATGCCAAGATCACAGGAAATGATGTGAGCTTTTAAATACGTGGTGGTTAATAAAACCTTGCAATCATTACTGAGGTTTGAAAAGACAGAATTCAAAGTTAGAATATAATGAAGGAAAGATATTTTAAGCATTGCAATAGATTACTTAATGAGACAGAAAAATTTCATTAAGAAGGAAGAAAACCTTAGAAGATACATACATCTGAGTATATACCTAAGGGCAGGGGGTTATAGAGAACATTGCATGAGTTCACGTGGATAATAATTCATTCAGTGAGTACAAGGTCAGCTGCTGACACATTCTTATCAAAAACACAAGCTGTTGTGAGATTCATTCATTCCCTTTTTTATTTGTTCAACAAATTGTGTATGATGTTATGGAATAAAACGGTCCCTTTTCTTTGGTCACTCGGCCTGTCAGGGATTCCAGAGAAAGGCTCTCAGAGGCTAGCTGGGTCCTGGAAGACATCTGAGTGTTATTCCAAATGAAAGGGACGTAAAGAAAGAAATTATGTCATTTGCAGGAAAACTGATGGAACTGGAGGTCATGATGTTAAATGAAATAAGCCAGACAGAGACACACAAAATTTTACCTTTTTTTCACGTGTAGAAACTGGTGGTGGTGGGGCCCTCAGGTAGGGGCTTACAGATTTCTGACATGAGAGCAAAGATTCTTCCTTGACTTTTGGTTTGAAGATTCCTAAGGAAGGAATCTGATTCAATTAGATGAATCCTCCCTCCCCTTATGGCTATTCTAAATCAGGTAGTAAAATCTTCTCATTGATAAATAACCACGGTGAGAAAGGTACCTGGTCCCTTAGGGAACTGTGACCAAGAATCTCTGTTTACTCCAATGGCATGTTCAAAGAATTAAATGACACATTACTACAATCTTAGAGAAGAATCTTAGGGACTGAATCTTAGGGACTGAATCTTAGGGAAGATTGACAAAGACATTCTTGTGAAGAAGTGATTTTATTAATACAAATAGAAAGTAGATGAAGGTTTGATCTAAGGCAGTGGTAGTTCAGAATCAAAGGGACGAATATGAGAAAATTTAGAAAGTAGAACTGCTGAAACTTGGTGATGGAGTCAATGTAAAAAAAAAAAAGTGGAGGAGAAGCTAAAATAAAGGAAAAAATCCAAGGTAAAGGGAAGAAAGGGATAGTAATCACCAAAAGAGAAATCAAATAAGATTTAATGACAAGATACTGGATTATATGAATAAAGCTATCAGTTGCATAGATGAATATACATATCAGAGTTTAAAAAAAATAAACCAAAGAATATAATCACTTAACCACAGGAGGAAATTTTCAAGCAGAAAATGGTCAAAGACATCATATGTTGCAGTGAAATTGATAAAATAATGACTGAAGACTGACCATTGCACTTGGTAACTAAGAAGTCCTAAATAATTTCAGGAGAGTCAAGAATGATGCTTGATAACAGTGATTTTAGGAATAAAGGAGAGGTAAGTGTATGAAAATAGCAAGCATACATTAATGTTTGGGAAGTTTGCTTAGGAAAATATTATTTAAACAGAACCACTACCAAATGTGTTTTCATTTCTCTTAAAAGGAGCAATGCTGCTGGGTCATATGATTGGCATATGCTTAACTCTATAAAAAAATCGTCAAATTATGTTCCAAGTGGTCATCCATGTCCTGTCATCTATGAAGTATGGGAATCCCTCTGTGTCCTCGTCAGCACTTGGTAGTGTTGGTCTTTTTAATTTTAACCATTCTAGTAGATGAGAGTGGCATCTCATGGTGGTTTCATTTTGCATGTCTCTGAAGACTAGTGATGATGAGAGTGTTTGCTGGGTTTCTTGGCCATTCTTCTGTTCTCTTTCTTAAATTACCTCCTTGAATCTTCTATTTTTAAAAACTAAGTTGTGGATTTTAAAAAATGTCATTATTGTTTAGTAGGGTATTTCTTTATATACTTAGAAATTAGTCCTTTGTTAGATGAACATGTTGAAAACATTTTCTCCCAGTCTGTGGCTTACATTTTTATTTTATTATCGGTGTTTTACTACAGAAAATGGAAGTTTTTAATATTCACAAATTAAACTATGTCAATTTTTCTTTATGGTTACCACTTTTAAAGTTCTAGGAAATTTGTGTGTATTTTGTGTGGGAAGATGTTTCCTATGCACTTTTGTTATTTTAGGAAAATTTGTTGAAAAAATTTCTTTTCTGCATTTAATTGTCTTGGCATCTTATTGAAAATTGACTTTTTGAAAATATGTGTGTATATTTTCCCTTCTCTATCCAGTTCTATCAGTCTAGTTATCTATATTTTTGTCACTACTTTACTATTTGATTATGTCACTTTTTAATTAGTAAGTTTTGGAATCAGTGTAAGAATTACAATTTTAATCTTCTTTAGAGATGATATTCTAGTTAAATTTGGTTTATCAGCTTCTACCATATTAAAAAAAAAAATCTCTGCTTAGAATTTAAATGAGATTGCCCTGGATTGATACATCACTGTGGGGAGGGCCGATATCTTAACAATTTATCTTCAAATTCACGTGTCCACAGACACAAAAAGTCTTAACAAACAGAATCCATCATAGGTAAAAACAAATTATTTATTTCTCCCTAGAATTCTGTCAATTTTTGTTTCACGTCATTTTGAAACTCTGTTATTAGGATTTTACACATTTAGGGTCATTAGATTTTCTCAATAAATGGACCTTTCTAGCAAGGGATTATAATAGTCATCCTCAATTTGTCACAATCTATGTGTATTTAATGCTATTTCATATGTAATATAAAAAGAACCTTATGATTTTGATCCTTTTTTTTTTCTGGTGCTGGGGATCGAACTCTGGGCCTTGTGCTTGCAAAGCAAGTACTCTAACCACTGAGCTAAGTCCCCAGCCCCTAAAAAGAACCTTATAACAGTACGATTTCACTTACATTCCTTTCTGACGCTCATGCTATACTTGCCATACACTTTACTTCTACATATATTTAAACCCAAAGTACATTTTTAAATTGTTTTTATTTTGGCCAGCTCACTTTTAAAGAAACTAAGAGAAGACAGATCTTTAAATTCACCTACATATTTACAATTTTTCTTCCTTCCTTCATTTTTATCCTGATTTCCATTTTGCATTATTTCATTTCAGGCTGAAAAGCTTCCTTTGATATTTTTTACAATGCAGAGATACTGAAAAAATAGTAACTGTATTTTCTCACTATGGCACAATAAATCAGTGTAAATCAAATCACAACACTCCCTTACTCAAAACTTTCCGATGGTTTCTGAACACATTTGAAATATAAACCAAATGATGCCTTTAATTCTCCCAATGGTCTGGCTCCCATGCTGCTGTTCTACTTCTTGCCTCTCCTGGTCACTCTAGCCACTCTGGATCTTTTTCACATGTGTTCAGCTTGTTTCCACCTCAATCTTTACAGTTACTCTTCCCTTTACCTGGGCTATTTCTCTTTTGAATCATGTAATGGTTTGTTTCCTCACTTTCTGGTGAACTCTTTTTAAATTGGACCTCTTCCGAGAGGCTTTTTGTATCTAAAGTAGGACGTCACAGAACTGTTTATTGTTACTCTAATCATTTGTTCTATCTTGCTTTTCTTCATAGCACTTACTCCTCCCTGAAATTACATTATGAATTTCTTGTTTTCTTATGTGTTGCTCCCACTGGATCATCAGCTCCTTGAGGGCAGGAGTGTTGTCTTGTTACTGCTGTGTCTGCATGTCCTAGAATAAGTGCTCAATAAAGATTTGTTGATTGTGTCAGTATGTTTAGATATAGTTTTGCTACTGTTTGGTTTAATTACCTACTAATCAATTAAAATGAGAAATTAGACTATCAAAGAATGTTCAATTATCTCCACTTTTACCAAATAGAATTCTGTTGCATTTTATATTCACAGCTACTAAATAGTGTTGGAAAATGAATGAACTTATTTAGCCTCAGGAATAAATATTTAAATTCTTTTTCTCCTGTAGAGAATGCTGATGTCAAGTATGACTTCCATGAACTTCTTATTGGCCCTTTGCCCTTCAAATGAAAGGATACAAGAGCATTTCTGCTTTCTCAGTTTACATGGTACTTCTTATTTTCAGAAATGCTGAATTCATGCTGAAATCTGTCTATAAAGCATTAGTAGATTAACTGCCAAATCAGTGGATTTACTACATGACATCTAGATTTTATTAAATAGGATTTATCCAATCGGTTCAATTTGAAAGCTTCACATAGGAATCTGTAACCAACTTACCTAAATCTCAATTACATATATTTTTATTTTATTTGCATACATTTGAATTTAACCTATCATTTAAAGATATGAATTACTTTTTATCTATGTATTGTTAACATATACATTAATGCTAATTAACAATAGAAAGGTAAGCACTATATTTTTTCATTGTAGTGTGACACTGCTAAATATAAGTGAAATAATTCATTATAATTATTGCATTGTAAGTGCAATATTTCTTTATAAATTTTTTCTGAGTATAGGTAGATACACTTTTTCTCAAAGTAGGTAACTGGACTTACAATGTCTCACTGTAACATTTCTCAGTGCACATCATTCCACATGTGAATAGGCTTTCAAATCTGTTCCCGTGGATTGACAACACATTAGAGTCAGAAAACTTTAGATCAGATGCTTGTTCTCTTTTCTCTTGGCTTTTGATATTTTGTACATATTTAATGTATTGATTTAGTTTGTAGTTTTTGAATTGAAATGGTTATTTTTCTAATGCTAAAAGGAATACATGACTATTGTGGAAAAACTCAAAAAGAATACTAAATTGCAAAAATGAAATTTTGACTGGAAGTAACTACATTTAGCTACTGTTACATCTTTATGTTTTTAATATAATTTCATATACTGAATTTTTACTAAACATTATATTAGATATCTTTTCTGCATTAGTTAAAAAGAAGTTCTGTAAACATTTTAAAAGTCTACATAATGTTCCATGCATGTATGCACTATACTTGTACTGTTCCCAATGTTTGAAATATTGTTCCTAAATTTTAGATTTTCTAAATAATATTGAACTACTTCTTTTATACATGTTATCAATTTCTCTGATTATTAATTTAAAGAGATTAATGAGTTAGACACACTAGAAACATGCATCTTGTAGAACTCTTTCTTTTCATGATCACTAGCTGCAATCTTGTTTCCTATATCTGAAATTCTGTCTTCACATTGTTCATTCAGTTGCCTATAATTTCAATGGAGTTTTTAATCTCCTGGATATCTGTTTGAATCTCTTACATGGATTCCATTTCTTTGCTATGTTGGCAGTTTGTGGTTTCCATTTCTTTCCTATGTTGGACGTTCATGTTTTCCATCATTATCCTATACTCCTCTATTTTTTTCTATCTTTGGAGTCATAATCAAATTTTTGGAGTCATAATCATATCTTTCATTCTGGTCACCATCTTGGCAGTTACGTGAGAAATTATTTCCGTTTTGATTTTTTCTAGAGTCTCATTCATCTGCTTTGTTACTTGTGCTGTTATCACTTCCAAGAGTCCAGGTGGGTAGCTTTCAAATAGTTCCACTTCATTGCCCTAGGGGTTTGCCTTTGGTGAGCTGGAAGTCTGGAGCTGCATCTTGCTTACATGTCTTCTCATTTTCTTTTCTTTTCTTTTTTTTTTTAGTTTAATTCCTGGGTTGATACTTGTGAGTTGCTTATGGTAGGTAGCTTTATTGCTAGTATCAAGAACCCTTTGATGACTTCCTCAGGGATGTCTTCCAGGTGTAACTGGTTTTGGAGTTTTGAGTCTGATATAAGATCCTACGTCTTCAATTTGTTGGTGCTGAGAAGTTGCTGTCATTTGGCTAGCCCCTGGTTCTTTGGTCCTGGCCTGTAGTGTTGATTATGACCCTCAGACAATCTCAGTCTTGACATACATGGAAGAACAACTGATTAAAACAATTCTGTCACCTTGGCTAAAGTAGTACAATCAGTAATAACAATAGGATCAGACACAGCCTAGAAAATGACAAACTATGGTAACTATTAATTTGCCACCTTTAATCATATGATCTAGGTTTGTGGTTATATAACAATATCTAAAATAAAGCAGAAATGTGTATACCATAAGTATGCCCTCAGTATGGGGATTTTACTCTCAGGGGAGAAAATTCAAAAGGGATTAGTAAAGGGAGAAAATTCAAAAGGGAATATTCAAAATAGAGAAGTAGAAGAAGAGGAAGAGACGAGGAGTAAGGTTGGAGGACAGGGGAAGATTATGCAAACTTTGAGAAACTAGTAAAGAAGAAAAGAGTGAAAGAGAGAAGGAAGAAATAAAAACAAGGACAGAACAAAACAATAACAACAAATAACTAGAAACTAATTTCACATTCATCTAAAAATAAGGGGGAAAAAACAAAAAAAGAAGAAAAAGGAAAAAAAGAAACCCACTAACAACAACCAAAAAAAAAGATCTGCTTCCAGGTGTGTCTCTGCTGTAACCAGCACACAGACTAGACAGGCCCAGGTCTGTACTGGTTAATCCCAGCAGTAGATTATGGTGGGGTAGTGGATAATCTCAGTTCGGCTCAATAGTCAGGCTTCACCACCAATTCCACTACGGTTCAGCCTGGTCTCTGGTTGTGAGGATGGAACCCGATTTGTTCAGCTAGAGACACACTGTGTGTCTCCCACCAGCCTGGACTTGGCTCCTTGACCTCCTGCTGATTTGAGCCTGAACTGGGCTCTGCCTTGCCCCAGCCTGGAGAGCTACCAGCAGCTTCTCTGAGATCTGAGCTCAGTAGGCCTCTCCCCAAGATGGCAACCGGCCCAGTGCCCTCTGGTGAATGTCTGAACCCAAATAACTCACTAGCCACTGTAGTCTCCTGTGTCCACCACTCTGTTCCAGTGCTGTGTCTTGCTGGGGAGGCCTCTGGAGTTGCCAGTAGTCACCGTGCATCTGCAAACTTGAGCTGCCTCTCCCACGCCGTCAGCCGGGGCTCTGGAAGAAAGCGCTGTCCACCTCCTTCTTCTGTCCTGAGGTCTCTCTTTTTGCTTTCTCCACGGGCTTCACTTCTCGCTTCAGATCCCTGTTGGGTCCTGGGAACCCACTTCCCTCCTTCTCTTCCTTACATTGCTATATTCCAGCATCTGGACAATAAATCATGGAGAGGTTGTTTCTCTGCTGTTCACTGCTCCACCATCTTCCCGGATGTCACATCTCGTTATATATTACTAAACTGCTGCTCCAGATCAGCTGTACTAAATTACACTTCTAATACCATTAGATGAAAGGAGTCATGTCCTCGTGTGTCATCAGAAATATCCCTCAAAAATTTTTTTGTAAATGTGATTGATAGCAATGATGTCCTTTATTACTTTATTTTGATTATATGTTTATATAGTTGGACAGTCTTATTATTTTTCTTTTGTAAATTATATTGATCTTTGTTTAGGAAGAATTTTTCATGATTTTATAAAAACTTTTTATCAAGAATATTAACCTTGTTACATTTTTTTCTCAAATACATTTTCCAACAGTTTGTAGAATGTATATTGTGATAATTCTTTTAGCATAACAGAACATCATTATCCACAGGTGGGTGTCACTACAACCTGTATAATAAAACTAGTCTTTTTACCTCTTTTAGATGAAAAAAACTTAACTAAAAATTTAACTTAATATTATAAGCCATATATAATTTGAGTTGCATAGCTAAAGGTATAGCTCTTAAATGGGATTTTGGTCTTCAGTGAATCCCTTTCTATTCTCTATAGATATGAAAGAGCCTGATTTGAAAGAGTTTGAGAACTGAAGGGATTTGAAAATGGAGGAAAGCAATGAACTGTGCTCTGCCAAATAACGTGAAATACTAATTCCAAGAGAAAGATACATCCTGAAAATGTTGAGGCATTTAAAGCTAGATTTCTGTTTCTCTTGAATGGTTCACATTGTACAGTCTTTGAGAATTACTATTTTACTTTGAGTATGTGTGTGCCCATGTACCCCTTCACTGTGTGAGTGTTTGGCTGAATATTTACTCAGTGTGAAAGCTTGCTATATGAAACTGTAAACAACTTATCAAAGTATGGATTATATACAGTCTTATTTATGAGAATGCATTAGAAAAAGTAAAGTCTTTGATTTGCATTGATAAAGACAATCTTGAAAGGGGCTAAATTTGGAGTGCCCACCCACTTCCAATCCATCTGGCTTGTTTTGTGTAATTTGCATGTCAATATCTAGCTCTTGATTGTTTTCTGAAGGCCTCCTAGAAAGCATTACTCAGAAGATATAACTCAATTATGCCATCACGTATTTTCCTCTAAAAAATTAAATTTCATATTGGAGACCATAAGAAGTCATTTTGAAGAGAAGTAAAATATGAATCTAAGGCACCAGATCAGAACTAAATAATGTACAGGCATGAAATCTCTCTAAAAGTTTTACTCCTTGACTGCTATTTTCCCTAAACCTTAAGCACAGGTAGACTAAATTTTTCAAGGAGAATGGTTGGAAGTAGGAAGTTGCTCTGCAGAATGTATAGTTGGAATGTTCTACAACATTCTATATTCCTTTTAATGTTGCCACTTCAGTAAAATCTGCAGCCTTTATAGTTGTACTACGGAGGACAAGGAGATTGGGTGAAAAAAGATGTAGCCTGCTCCACATTAGCCCCTTTGCAGCTTAGTGTGAGGCCAAATAGCATCCTATTGGAAGTTATCTAAGGGTGGCAGTGGGGGATCAACAGCCACACGCATGTGGCATAAGGAAAGCACACAGCATTAAGATACTCTGCTGATGAAGCATTTTTCTGAGCAAACCTTCACTAAGGAAAACCTCTTCTTCCCCTACCTATATTCGCTGGTGAGCTATCACCACTACAGATGGGAGAGGAGTGCGGGTCTGGTGGGGATACTGGGAGTTTTCACGTGTACATGAGTACAGAAAAGGCCTTTGCGCAAAGAACGATTAACAAACCATCAACAGTAGCAAGGAGCGGGTCTCAATGGAGAAGATCACTTTTACTTTTCCACATATATCCTCAAAATTGCTCAGACTTTTTATAATAAACATACATTAATATGACAATTCAGAAGTATACGGTATATTAAAACATTTCTCATAACTTACCATCTTCTTTTAATGTTTGGTTTTATATACAACACTCTTTTATAGGGTATTTTTATGTTTCTTTTGTTATTTCTTGCATTGCATTTAAACTCTTTCTATGGATAAATCACATTATTTTTGGATATTCATGGTTATGTGACCAACTCTGTGCCTTATGGAAAGTAAAAATTGCAGTAAAATACTACCTGTGATCTGTCAGGCAATGTATTTATTTATTTATCAGAGTGCTGGGGATCGAACTCAGGGCCTTGTGCTTGCCAGGCAAGCGCTCTATCACTTGAGCTAAATCCCCAACCCCCAGGCAATGTTTTTAAAAGCCCTATTAGCAACACAAGTAAAATGAAATGATTTTAAGAAGCGGATGTACATGATTAAAATTAATAGATTTTAGTCCAGCAACCATACAGCCCCAAAAGGCTGTGAAGGGGCCAGTGCTCCCCAAGGAAATATTTTTTTTTTTTTTATGGTCTGTCTTTGAAAATCCTTTATCACACAAATCTGGGTAATCCCGTGGGAGAAGTCCACTAATTTGCCAAAGCTACACTTAAAAAACTGGAACTTGTGGCACCCAGATCTACTGGTGATTACTTCTGAGTCTCTTACCATCTCAAACTGTTTGTTTTCTGCAGTAGAAGTCAAAGGAAGCCAGAATAACTCAGAAGTCAGCATTAGAAGATGAGAAAAATAACCCACTTCCAACTATACATTCTGCAGGGCGACTTCCTATTCCCAACCGTATGTCTCACTGCAAAATGTACAAGCCTACCAAGGTCTGTGGACAAATATTTTCCTGCTACTGTTATAATTCTTCCTGTCTTGCTTCTCTTGTTTTTTATCTCTCTTTCCTGTAGTTTCTCATAATCCCCTCCTTCCCACAGTCTTCTACTTTTCTTTGTTATTTTGTTAAATTTTTTGTTTTTGTTATTTTAAATTTGGCCTTCTCTTTTTCCTCTCTTCCAGCCTCCTATTCTGAAGTCAGAGCTAGCGTTATTCTCCACCTTCTGATTTTCTCTCCTTGCCTATTTTTATTCTTGTTCTTATCCACTGAGTTTCACATCAGTTCGCTCCTCTGCTATCCAAATTTTGTTGGTGTTTATATTGTTGAGCTACCATTAACATTAAATATCCTTGGTTATTGTTGGACTGTGGGTTTGGCCGTGTTGAGCACTTTTCAACATTAAATGGAAGTAATTGTGATTATCTGTTAACCAGAAAGCAATCTCAGAGTCCACTCCCAAAGGAGAGCTGAAATTTCTTCCAATCATCATCCAATGATTTGATGTTTACGTAGAATTCCTTGGAAAACTTCTGGTTTTGAGAAATAGGGCTAATCATTCTATGGAAGCTGAGAGCCTTAGCAGATGATTAGTCTTATTCTGCCTGATAATATGCAAAATAGAATCATGTTTATTATTTATAGAATAAAGAGAGTTGGTACCTAAAGGCAAACATGAAGATTTTACTAATCAATAAGAATGGTCATTAATCAAAGGAGTAAAGTTTTTACTTGAATGGTTTTATTATTTGACCTATTTTCCCATGCAAGTGCCTCCATTTTACTTGTCTGTATGCATGCGAGTCAACCCTACTTCTTTCCTCTTCACTTTATCCACTTTAGGTACTTTCATAGATTGCCTGTAATGGATTTCTTCTCCTTGACATATGTGTGCTTTTACCCTAAAGATAACCAGAACAGGCTTTATGAGAAAGGAATCTCTCCATTTCTACCTATCCTCCCTTCCTCCAGACACACTTTTGTCTTACTTTATCCATGAAAACCAAATAAAAATCTGCCTTTTTGTTTCTCCCTTTGAAACTTATCTTGATACCTTAATCTAACCAAAAATTCCCACTGACTGTCACTCAGAAACACCTAATGACAGGATAATATCAGGACACCAGTCTCAGTTTCTTCCCCCCACTCGTTTTCTCCTCCTACTGCCACTGAGCCATCTGATAAGAGGCTCTAATACTTCTTTGCTGGCCGTCCCAGAAGAGGTTTGTGATTAGCAGTTTCTTTCTTACTTCTTAAGTCTGATCTCAAACCAGATTCCTCAGAGATAAACTAGATCTACAAATGTGTTCATTGGTTCACATAGATGTTTGAAGAACCTGAGCCAATGTTTAATAATCAGACACATTTCATACAGGAATCTGAATTTCTAACTTTTCTTGAAAAACAGATCTAGCTGCAATTTTCACCTGGCCACAATCAGCCAAGGGCAAGTAGAGGCTGAAGCTTTAGGAGGGTCTCATGCTGTCTAGTTCTCAAGAGTTCTCACCACTACCCTGTCCTCCTCTTGCTGTGTGACTTCCTTGCCCTGCTGGTATGCTTGACTCTTAGATCCACTTAAACCTATCAAGGAGATCTGCTATGGTAGATGCCTCCAAGGAAGATGTCTTAAGCTCATTTACATTCGCAGGCATGTACTATTTTGAAGAAAGATTAGCTACTCAATAAATGAGCACCTACTATGTACTAGGTATACTTCTTGGGGCTTGAGATAAAAAATAAAAATATACCAAATTTTCTTGCTTTTATGGCATTTGTAGTCAATTAGACGGTAACAACAAAATAATTTTAAGAAATGCTAAGTATATGAAATGCTGTCTTATATTTCTTATTTCATGCAGTGATAAGTATATGAGAGAAAGAAGGAAAGGCTGTAGTCTAGAGAGCAGGGATGGAGTGATCCTGTGTGGATGGCAGGAGTAAGTGTATTAATATAGGCCAAAGGTTAAGGGAAGGCATGTAAGTGATGTTAACCTGGGAGCTAAACATGACATCTGAGATTGTGCCAGCTTTGTGAAGAGCTTGGAAAAGGATATTCTAAGCAGAAGAAAGAGCAAACATAAGGACCTTGAGGTAGGAATGAGTTTGACATCTTCAAAGAACTTGAAGCTAGAGTGAGTGAAGCTTAGGTAACAAAGGGTGATACGTAGAACAGAAGTTGGGGAGGCAGGTGGGTACCGGAGCTTGTCAAGTTTTGGGGTCCACAGTGAGGAGTTTTCTATCTGTTTCTAGTTGCACTAGAAATTATTGGAAAGTATTAAACACATGGGTAGTATAATCTGCTTTTCTTTTAAGAAATGTCTTACAGTTTGTAGTTGTTATTTATTCTTTAACCTTTTTCAACTGTGAAATACAACATATAGAAAAAATGTACAAAACATATTCAAACAATATGGTAAATAATTACATGGATCCAACACGTAGCCAAGAAATGTAAGATCGTGGGCTGGGGATTTAGCTCAGTGATTAGAGTGCTTGCCTTGCAAGCACAAGGGCCTGAGTTCGATCCCCGGCACCACAAAAAAAACCAACCAAACAAACAAAAAAAACCAAACAAACAAAAAGGGGGACCAGCAGCCCCCACTGGTGCACACAGGAAAAAGTATCATCAGCTACTGGAGTGAAAAACATCAGCTACATGTGCGAAAACATCATCAGTTACAGGAGTGAAAGAAATCATCAACAACCTTGGCAAATGTGAGAGAGGGAGAGAAGGAGAGTGAAGGAGAAAGTGAGAGTAAGAGAGCGCACCTGGGTGCTGCACCCGTAGTTACCTATGCTCTGACAAAGGACTACCCCCCTCCAGGAAATGGGCGTGCACGACTATATCTCAGGCATTCACCCTGGTCTGGCTAGGACCCAGGAGGCAGCCAGAGTGCATATCAAAGTAAATTCTTTGTTGATAGTAAAACTGTTCCTGCAAGGTTAGCCGGACCTTGGAAGAACAAGTACACACTGGGAAGGTTAGACCTTTATCAGAACACAGGCATTTGAACCAACTCTCAATAACCATATAATGAATCTTACATGACATTCATTGTATTCAATCCCTTTGTTTTCTTGGTAGTCCTATCTCTAATAATGCATCCCTACCTGTATAGTTTAATGTTGCTCATTATTAAATTGAGTTTTAATAACGGTCATTTGACATCTGCATGCAGATGGTCATAAGAAACTTCCTCACAGAATTTCTCTTTCCCAATACAGAATTTTTTAAATTATTTAAATAGAACACCCTTTTCGCTCATGCTCATCAAATGAGGGCATAACCTAATATATTAAATAAAATGATGACAACAGAAAGAATTCTTGATCGAAATACAAAAGAATGGCATCTCTATTTCTAACCTCACTCCCACTCTCAGAAGTCTCTCACTGAATAGAAAAAATTTCTCAGAATATTCATTGATACCTCCACATATTTAGAGACTTTATAAGAGAAGATTCTTCCAGATGCATAATCTTCTCATTTTAACAGGAAACTCAAGCTGCTGTGTGTGTACACCATGTTGTACCATGAAGATGCTGACGCAGCACAGAGTAGCAACATGCTTTTTTATATGCTGAGCTGATTAAGTGACCTCCACATCATGCTTGCTATCTAAAACTGGAAGTGTAGGAATAAAGAGCCATAAACATAAAATAAACCATAATAGCTATTGGCACTATGATAATAATTGTTCTCAAATATTCTGTTCATGTAAGCAATGAAAATAATCAATTATCTGATTCTAAGCTTTAACTGGCTAAGGCAAACTTGATTCTGAATGGGCCACAGCAGAATGAGTCAACCCATATGCTCCCTGTCACTGGAATATGAACATATAAACAGATTTGTCTGCTAGAGAAAAACTCACAGATGACTGATAAATGAATGTTGGCAGTGGCATATGGTCATAATTGGCAATAAATGGTGAAAATATTGACATTGGTAAGTTTTGAACCCTTGGAAAGAGCAACTCTGAGCCTGCGTTGTACTCAAACTAATTGAGCAGCTCAGAAAGCCTTCCGGATCACAGAGATCTTAAAGTGGGCTTTTATGAATAGTAAAACAATGACAAATGGAAGTGAAAATTTTAGGAATGTGTCCAAAGTAGATGACCATAGATGTGTTTGATCTTTTCATTCTTGCCATTTATTTCTGGTTCTCAACAGGGATGTACGTGTATGTGTATGTGATTGTGTGTCTGTGCTGATGTTAATGAATATTCATATACCAAGGAAGGAAAGCGTTCTGCAGCTATAAAGCTTATCTGTCAAAATGCTATGTGAGGACTCTGCCACCTGTCTTGGTCTGCTCTGAATCAGGATGCCTCACCCAGTGCAGAAAGCCCTCTCCCAGGGCTGTGGGCGATAAGAAGACAAACAGCAGTCGCGGTTCACAGAGCTTGAATTCCTGTCATCAGAGCCAGCATAGAATTTATTCTCAACTTTCTGGAGACAAGTGAGAGATGACAGGGTGCCCAAAATAGCAAAGTTGCTTACCTAACTATTTGTGTCAGAATCCTACAGGAGAACTGCCTGTTTTGTTTCAATGGAACACTTGTGAAAATTCAGTTATCAGAAATATAAGTTACTGTGACGGGACCACTACATTCGTCTCTTCGGATTGAGTTATCATTGGAGACTAGCAATTTCTATACTTATAAATTGAGGAAATGAAACTTTTTCCTTTTATTCAGCAAATATTCTCAAGCATTGGCAATATGCAAAGCTCTATGCAAGTTACAGGAAATACAAAGATGCATAAGATATTATAGGTCCTGCTCCCAATTTACTAAAAAAAAGGCATATGAGCAGATAAGTTAAAACATCATGAAGTTCATGTAATAAGTGGGAACAAAGTGCTTTGCTGGTCCCACAAAGAGATTGATGAACTTTGCCTGTGGCTCCTGGGAAAAGATTTATGGAAGAGCTAATGTTCGAACTGGCTCTGAAGATATTTTCTAGATGGAAAATTGAAGGGAATGGTGGAGATGGGTATGTTTATGCCATTGATTGTGGTGGTGATTTCATGGGTGAATATTTATTTCCAAACTCATCAAACTGTAGACATTAAACATGTAAGGCTTTTTGTATGCCAAGCATACCTCAAATACAACGTTTTAAATAGAAGAAGTCAAAGAGAAAGCATTCCAGGCATGTCCCAAACCACATAGATTTGAAAAATCAAGCGATAGACCAGAAATATAAAGGCGTTTTGTTGTTAGCCTGTCAGGGAGGAAAAGGAGAAAGAAAAGGATTCTGGATGGGCAGGAAAGGCGGTTCAAGAAGAAACCTGAGACTGGGCTACAAGGTGTCTTGTCTGTCAGGTTATGATGCCCAGTTACTTTCCCCTGTGAGTAGCAGGAAGCCAACAAGCATTTATACAGATGAAAGAAGCCTTATTCAATTTATGTTTTAGGATGTAAATGTACAGCGTAATGTAAAATGAATTGCGTGGAGAAATACTGATGGCATAGAGAGCATGAGGGCTGTAATCTAGCATATAGTGATGATAACAGAAACCACTGAACTTAAAAAATAGTTGGTGTAGAAGTTACAGAACAGCATACTGACAGGAAGAGATATGTCTGAGAAACATACCACTGAGATCTCAACTAGAGGTATTGAACACAAATAAAAGGAAAAGATTTCACCCATGTCAATGATGCCCTTGTCTACATTTACAGCTCTAGTATCTCTCAAGTCTATATTCTAAATTAAATTTCAGAGTGACTGAGCGACAGTTGTCTGCTTACATTTTATGGGTTCAATTAAGTGAGGAGAAATAATCACCTGCAAGTGAAGACGAACCGATGCCCCTCCTGAACTACCAAAAACGTTCTCATATGTCTACATTCTCAGTCTCAGGTTCAAGTTGGGGTGATGAGAAAGGACAAGCCAAATATACTGAAAGGATCATGGTTAGATGCACGAGCAGCTGAGATTTACAGGAGGAGGGATGAAGTAACCGACCCAGAGTTCATTTACAATAAGTCCTTGTTAAATAAAACTAATGGCCATCTAGCACTGATGAGATGCTATGGTTGTAACAGATGGACAATGGGGACAATCTCAGAGGAACAGTATTTTACAAAAGAAACTTACTGGCTATGTTTTCTTCACTTTGCCAGACGTTTGCTTAGTTTCATATCAGGAAAAGTCTGTGGATATTTATTCATCTTTCCAATAAACATTGAATTCCTAAGGAGCATAATCCCCACACTCACCACAATACTGAGCAATTATGCACTTTTAAATTAGATGAAGATATAAATCATAGATCTGAAAATCATGTGTATCTTTGGGGAGCTCATTTAAACTCTGAATTTCAGCTACCTCTTCAGAGGTTTGCTGTAGCCAGTGAGTAAGTTTGGAAAACACTGACCAGAATGTCTTGCACATGGAAGAGTAAATCATCAATATCACCAATTCATGGATGTCACAGTACCTGTCCCATAGTTTTAAGGATCCACTGAAGAAATATATTTAATTCCATTTACAATGCACTTGGAAACACAAATGGCATTTTTTTCACCCACAAATTTGAATACTTGTGCATAAAAGTGACTCTCACCTGATGTTTGTTCTCATCATTACACTCAGTATGATGTGTCAAATTAAATTTGGAAATTGCAGAGTTCCCTCCAAGGCATCGTTATATTTTAGCCACATTATTTTTGGCCTTGTAAATGTTATCTGGTGCATAGAGCCCTGCTGGGAAACTATCTGACAAGCACGTTATTAGTGGCACACTTAGTGCTGAAGAATGCCACTGCTAAAGGAATCTTAATGGGAGTTTGAGCAAAGTGAAGACTGGGAAATCGGAGGTGAGATGTCCAACAATCTCTATGGTCAGATATGCTCCACTCTGGGGTATTTTCTTTCTCCTTTATATCCAATTAGTAATTTACAAGTTTTACTTCTCCATGTGTGTTGACAATGGCCAAAGTAAGTGAGAGTGACTTGGAAAGGGACAGCTCAGTGACCTAAAAGAGCAAAAGGATTTTTTCCTGTTCATGTTTCATATCCATTTTGTAGGGTCAGGATGTGGGGACTCAGTTTGTATCCACCAGGGACCAAGGTTCATGGACCAGCCATTATTTTAAACTCATCAGTCATCACACAGGGAGAAAGGAAAAGATCTGCAGGGTCTCACTGTAAAGATTGTGTTTTAACCTAAAAGTGGCACATATTACTTACTTGCAACTCACTGGGCAGAGCTAGTCATATATTCTCCTTCTTTTCCAAAAAGGAACGTAGAAGCACAAGCCTTCATCATACCCCAGAATAGGGCCCAAACAGGAATATTTGACAAATAGCACTAATGATACCACTGACATTGGATTTGTGATAAGGCTATTGTCTTGTCATAAGTAGCCAAACAAGTAGCCAACCTAAGTTTGGCTACTTATGACAATCAGTTTCAATTAGTTTATATGATTAGTTTTCAACTAGTTGATATGATTCTACATATTTCTTACAATGATTAAATAATAAGACTTTGAATGGCTTTGATTACAAGTCAGAGAGAAATGAGGCTCACCTTACACGAGAAAACCAGTAATTTTTAGGCATGCTCCCATGAAGCTGGGTTAATAGGGACATACTGTAGAGAACTGAAAGCATCTCCCTGAAAAGCAGTTCTGAAAACAAGAACAATGAACAAGAAATACTGCTGGGTGTGCATTCACTAGCGAGGAGTCAAACATAGATAAAGATAGAGAGACAGATACTGAGATAGAGATATATCTTCGCTTTCCTAAAATCTCTCTATGGTCACCAACACCTACTTATCAGTAGTTTTCTCTGCTTTTCATACTCGTGAAAACTAAACATATGAACACGAAGACTGTTCTTAATAGACCCTCACACAATTACCAAACAGCTACAGTAGAACAGACCAAACACCTGCTGGTAGTAGAAATACAAGAGGAAAAGTGGTACCATGTGGGCGATGTGTGACGGCATTAGGAAGAATGTTTGTTTGTTTATTTATTTAATTTTTTAAAAATTTTTGGTGCTGGGGATCCAACACAGGGCCTTGTGCTTGCTAGGCAATCACTACCACTGCGCTGAATCCCCAACCCCAGAATGTTTATTTTTTTAATGAAAAAAATTTAAAGATTCATAATGAATAAGAGGACACCAATAGTTATTACACTATATATGGTTATCTTCATAGTTACTCAGTGCACAAGACATAAAAGATTCTTATAAAAAAAAGACATACATAGTTTTTATAATGTGTAGTAACAGCTCCTAGAAAGTGGTTGAATGCTAAAATTGGAACTTCGGTGTTTGCAGCTCAGTAATATGAATAGAGCTAAACAGGTTTATAATTCCCCGTTTCTCTCTCATTCGAGCAAGAAACAGGACTTGTTCTTAGAAAAACTATTCACAATAATCATGGAGAAATTTGTCAGACTGTGTTGAAACAGCAGTCTGTGGAGAAGAGTGACCGCTCCAGGACGTAGTGATTCACCCCGAGCACCATGGACTGGCACCTAAATGCTCAGTTTAGTACTAAGTTGAAGGGCAGGCCCACTGCCCGCCGTGACGGCTAGTATAAAGGTTCCTCGTCACGTTTCCCACATGCACTTAGATGCATTTTATGGGTTCTAGGTGTCCATATCGCTGCATCTGCATGCTTGAGCCCTAAAGGCTGCACATGCGACCTTGTACAGACAGCGACTGTGCGGCCACTGGGACCCCTTCGCCCCGCTGCTCTGAGAGCAAAGAGCCTGGCGGACGACAGCCGATAGCTGCCTGCGCAAGAGTGCTGAACTCGGCTCTTTTGCTTCAACATGACCCGGTGGGCTCTGGACCCAGGAGGATGGAAGGAATGAGAAGACACAGCCCCAGTCACGTCAGGGTGGGGTGGTTTGGACAGGGGTCGCCACAGAGGCAAGGGAAATACCTAGCAAAAGGCGCATTTTTACCCTCTTTCCCCTAATGACTTACATTGTTTATGTGATTCGTTAAAAATAAGGCATTGTGATGGGGTCTCATATTTTCAGAAACAAAAGTCACAGAGATTTTTAAGTTTCTAGGGAATCAAGTTAATAGCCTGAAGGTTCGCAACTACCAGGTGAACTGGCCAAAGACTGAAGAAAGGGATGTTAAGGAAGTCAGAGCTCACAGCAAATCAGTTCACACACACACACACACACACACACACACACACACACACACACACACACTGAGAAGGCATATTCGGGTGTCAAGAGACAAAAGGTTTGAAATTCCCGAAGGCGTGCCCATCAGGCCGACAGCACGGTGAATTGGACCTGACTCTGAGTGAGGTTGTGCGTGCTCACTTGGCCACCACAGCAGCAGGACGGGCGGGACGCGTGGGCAGACCCACTCCGCAAACAGGGCCTCAACTCCTGAGGTGCCGCCTGGAGAAAATATCTCACGACCTCCCGTCTTTCAAATAATAGCTGGATTGCGGCAGATATCAGACAGCCTGGTTCTTCCAAGCCAGGACTGTCACTTAACTGTCTTTTCATCGTTATCTTCAACTTCAGCTGTATGCCACAGAGCACTGTGAGTTGATGTATGTGACTATGTTTTTATCTAAATAAATTATTTGTATTTACAGATTTCATTTTACTTTTCTCCCGAGAAGCATTTGAGATTCTGGGGATTTCAAGGACCAAATTGTGGTAGGTAAAATGACTTGTAACAACAAGCTACTTCCTGTTTAAAATACTCTCATGCCAGCATACAAAAATATCAACATATACAGTGGATATATATCAACTAGTATCCTTCCCTGGACTGAAAGAATATATATATGAGGAGTAAATATAGTCAAGTTCAAGGTCAGTACAGAGCAAGTGAACAGGAGAAAGCAAATAAAAATAGACCACAAGAAGATAAAGTGAAGAAAAGAAGCCAAAGGAAGGAAATACGCTCAAGAAAGTAATTACCATTGTTATAGTGAAGACAACTAAATAGAAAAATAAGGAAATATGACCCATCGATGTAAGAAATAAGTCACTTGCAATGGTCACAAATAAAATAACTCTAAGGAGTCTGCTAATACATATGAAAAATTAAGGACATGAAAATTCATCTGCTCAGATAAATAGTTTTGGAAAAAGTCACTGATAGGTACCAAATTAATTTTTACACCAGTGGATTGAAGTAAATTTAACAATCTATTTTGTATCTAAAATAGAAGGAAAAACTATATTGCTAACTATTTTGGTTGGATGATATTCTATTTCCAACATGTTAAAATAGTAAATAAGCAAAAAATAATGATCTACTTATTAAATCAATTAATCCAAAATAAATTCGTTATGGATTTCAGATATGAAGTCCATTAGGAAGGAATTTAGAATACAATAAGATAGCACTAATATTTGTCTCAGTTTTTGAGGCCACCAGATTGATTGCAGAGAAGAATAATTTCAGATATTTATGTCTTTTAGTAATCCATTAAAATGAACAATATATTTTAGATGAAGAAATTAGTACTTTATGATCTGTACTTGGTTTTATATTTTGATATTGCTTTCATTTTATGTCATCTCGTTACTTCTTAATAACATACATTTCTGTGGATGAGATACAAAAAGATGAGCCCTCCCGTGTAGAAGAGAAAAGATAATATTCTTTTAGAATTTGTCATGATGCAAGTCCTGCAGTCTAAAAATGATTTTATAGGGTTATAATATTCACTTATGAAAATCTCAACTGTCTTGTGCATGACGTCTGTATTATTCTTATAGAATGAGAGAAGACATTACAGCTTTCATGGGTCAGCTCTCCAGTTGTGAACCTCTCACACCTGATCCAGATGCCACTTAACACTTTCTCTCTATGACTCAGAACCCGACCTTCCTCTGGTGTCACTTTACTCAAATTAAGAGTTACCTAAAAGTCTAACCATCAACAATGTGAATAATGTTTCATTTTTATAAGCATGCACTGCCATAATGTGCAGAAATGAAGTCTATAGTGATAGCTGATTGACTTTTCTAGAAGAGGTGTGAGATTGGTCTGATGCAGCCCACTCCTTTACCCAGTTTACCGAGTATCAGCAGTCTCCACATCCAAGATGGCTGCCCAGGGTCTGAGTGGGGAAGCTGTCAGGGGCTTTAAGAGAAGGGAGGAACCGGTCCTGGTGGTACACACCTGTAATCCCAGAATTTGGGAGGCTGAGGCAGCAGGATCACCGAGAATTCAAGGCCAGCCTGGACTACATACCAAGACTCTCTCGAAATAAAAGAGAGAGAGAGAGAAGGGGGGAGAGAGAGAGAGAGAGAGAGAGAGAGGGAGGGAGGGAGGAGCTAACCACGTGTACTGCTTTATGAACACTATGCTTTCCACCAACAGGGTTAACAGAGACACTGAGAATTACAATAATGATCATAAATATGCTATTATTATGTGTAGTTCATGCTACGTTTTAGCAACAGAAATAGAGATATTAATAAAGATGAGAAACAAAACAAACAAATTATACCTCCTCACTAATCTGAGGGTCCACATTTCGAGACTGGGGGAATGAGACAGAAACCACCAAGGAGGCAAAGGACAGATGTATTCTTTGGCCTTAACTCTGGACTCGTTATCCACTAAAAGAAGGGTATGTGTTCTCCCTAACCCTTCTCTCACCCAAATAATCTTATCAACCTCAAAAAGCAGGTATTGTCCTAGCACCGGCAGGAATAAACTAGATGCAAAACTAAAGCTGTTGGGACCATCACAAAGGAACAGAGGACAAATGAACTCCTGGGCCCTTAATCTGGTAGTCATTAAAAGCATGGTTTCCATTTTCTTCTGAGGAAGTCAGGAACTTAAAAACTGCTTTTGCTAAGAAACAGTGACCCTTCCCTTGGAAATATAAATGCCCAATGGGTAACTAAAAACAGAACAAGGCTTGGTATACATGCCTCTATTTTGTGTCTGTCCCCTTCATTATCTTAAAACTTTGGGTCAGATCCCTGCTCGGCATTGCATGTAGGTAGGTTAATTATTTAGGAAATGTTTAAAAACTTGTAATATATGGTCTATTAGCTCTAAATTTTCCTAACCTGTTTCAGTCTCCTTCAGGATTGAGGACACCAAGGTAAGATATTTGTGAGAATGTTTGTCTGCCAGATGCCCCAGAATGTGCACTTAGAAGTCTCCAGTCATTACCCTAAACCTACAGTCACTTTGGATTTTAATAGAGGCTGCACAACAGAAGCTGCCCGTGGGAGGAGCAGTCATCTCATGGGAACTACGTGTCCTCAGTTGAGTTACCTCCTCAAGCCAGCTGGCCCCAAAGGGGCAATAACTGCTCGGGAGCTGCCTCACTGAGCCAGGATTGAGGTAGTGATGAAGCAGACCCCAGCTCACCCTAGTAACTTCATGAAAATTTCTCCCTTTCTTTTGTTGAGGGACAAGTCTAATTCTTATTTTTTTTTTGTGGTGCCGGGGATCGAACTCAGGCCCTTGTGCTTACAAGGCAAGCACTCTAATCACTGAGCTAAATCCCCAGACCCAACCGCTACTTTCTTTCCTCTGTCCTATTTCACCCCATGTCCAGTTCTTCTCTCTCCTTCCTTTTTCCTCTCTTTTTGGAATGCAACATTTTTTTTATTTTTGAGAATGCTGCATAGTGTCTTTGTAAGAGGCAATTTGTAACAGACTGTCAGTCAGCTCCACTCAGATTATAGCCTCTTGGTGCAGTCTTGGGGTGAGGGCCTTTCTTCATCCAAGGAGTGGGCCCAGATGTCATCATTTCTCAAAAGGCTGTCTTCGTCAGCACTCAGGTACTACTCCTCAATTTCTTCACCCATGCACACATGTCCTGCCCTTGCTTTGGAAGTTTAGGTAGCACTTACAAAATTAACAGGATACAGTTGAACATATGCAATTCCACAAGATAGACATATTGCTTAAAATAATATGCCTGTCCAGTGTTGTCTACATCTGAATTCTTTCTACTTTCATAGCCTTTTTTTTCTTGACTTTGTTTTCTCTGCCTATGATAAGGTCATTTTCTGTTTCTTAATTCTATTACTGCATTTGGAATGGCCACGTTCTCTTAGAGACGGTAAGGTACAGTAATTTGCATTATGAACCTGTAGCTAAAGGCCCTGGGTTCAAGTCCTGGTTCCATCACTTATCACTGTGTGACCTTGAACAAGTTATGGCTATTGCATATGAGCTAGTATGTGTAAAGCACTTAAAACCATGTTTTGCAAACAGCAAGTAAGCCCTCTGTGTACTTTCAGGACTTAAGAAATATTGTACCACAATAACCCTATGTCCAGGGAATTACTGTTCAAATGTAACTCCGTATACTCTGGGTTCAATGGGCAACTCTATAAAACATGACATAGATCAAGCAAAGCTTGGAGCCCTGTGTAGGGACCTGTTTCTGGAGGTGGATTTAGGTGTGAGGAGTGAGGAGTGAGGTGTGAGGTAGACTGCTCCAAGGGCTACAGAATGCATGACGGGGGACATTGTTAAAGCCTATGAAGAAAACCAAGAATCTAAATCATTCTGAAAGGGGCTGATGGGAAGACAGAATTAACCACAGACAAAACAAAAACACCAAAACAAACAAACAAACAAACAAAAAAACCCCAGGAAGACCAGCAAGCAAAGAGAACTCAGGTGCAACAGAGATATTGCTTGAAACGTTAGCCTCACTTATTGATGAGGAATCACCTGGAAGGGACCCTGAATGTCTTCAGACAGAATCAGTGAGCGTTCCAGCTCTAAGATTGCTGTTAAATTTGCCACAAAACCATACATCATAGAAGTAACCATCCTGTGACTCAATTTCACTATCAGTAAGGTCTCTTCCAAAGGCGAAGCAATTATTCACTTAAGAAATACACATGGAGTGAATTAGGCACTGAGCTGGGCACTGGGAGTACTGCAGCAATCAAAGCGATCACTGCCTTGCCTTCCCAGAAGGCAGAACAAGTGATAGAGGCACAGCCCCAGTTCAAGGTCAAGAATTCTCCCTTGAGAAAATGACATTTAAGATGAGATTTAAAGGATGTACAGTATTAAGAACAATAAAATGTCTCTAGATGGAGAAGCAGCAAGTTCACAAAAGGGTCTGAGTCAGAGGGAGTTTGGAACATTCTGGGGACCGAAGGGAAGTCGGAAGCCAGAGCACAGGACAGATGAGGAGCAGCCGAGAGCGGAGGCTGGAAAGGGGCAGCGTCAGCCGAGCTCAGCGCCCCAGGCCACACGCAGGTGTAAATGCATTGCCGAAGCAGGGTGTTTGCTGACTAAATGCATCACTTTCCAGATGGTTGTTCCAAAAAAAAAAAAAACAAACAAACAAACAAAAAAAAAACCTAGAAAAACCAGAATTAATGGATCCCAAAGATTTTGTATTTTATGAGTAGCCATTAGAGAGTTGCAAGCAGTGACTCGAAGTCGTCAGGTTTTCACTTTAACATCAGGTTAGCTGTAGACCTGTAGAGGGTAGAGGGTTCGTTGAGGATCCATAAGACCAGTCCATACTACTGCAACGGTACATACTAGGAATGTAGACTAGCATGGTGGCTGTGAAACTGGAAAGATTTAGATGATTAAACATATTTGGGAGGTAAAGAATAACTGGTAGGGCACTGAAGATGGGCACTACAGATGGCTGTTGAAATTTTTCTGATGCTCCTACTATATCTTATAAAATTCCTCATTTATATTCATGTTAATTCCTTCAATGAACACTTTTGAGTGCCCAGCACATCTAAGGAATGTTTCTATCAGTCCACATTAGTATTAATTGGCTAAATTTAAAAGTTGTAGCCACTACATAATTGTGAGTTCAGCGGTGGAAACATGGCTCAAAGGGAGATGACATCGAAGTTCCATAACTGGAGTCTGGAGAGAGAAAGAAGGGCAACAGCAGTTTCTGCCTATTTCATAAACTTGACTAGGGATCAGAATGGTAAGCAGCAGATGAATGGCCTTGCCAGACGACTCCTGCTACAGAAATATCCTAAAAATAAAATACACCTTCTTAAAATAAAATTTTTAAAAAGGTCAGGGATTTAAATTTTGGTCTCATTAATAACCAAATCTCATCAAAATGAGTTAGTCATGCTGAGGACTGATTGATGACTTGTTTCAATCTGGAGCCATTTCCTTTCCCGTGAGCCAGGCTCAGCAACATTTTATTCAGTGTAGACTGTCAAAATAAATTTTAATTTTTAATAGGGAATACTAAAATAAATGCCTCTAACATCTATCCAAATGCAAATTCGAATTTCCAAGTATAAACAAAAATAAAAGGTTGGCCCTGAGCTCAGTTCCAAAATGAGATTTTGTGATCATCTTCCAAGGATCCTCATTCTTCTAAGTTGATTCTGGCTGGCTAACTGGTTCCTTCAAGGGGTAAAACTCAGTTCCCAGCAGGACAGCCATTTGGCAGCAGCAATAGTGAGGTCAAATCAGGTGAATGGAAGCCCATCTGGTCTCTGCCCAGCCACATTCAGTGTCTATTCCTTTCACCTGCCTCTGGTGCTGGCACAGGGATGGCTGATGACTGACAGATTGTCGATATACCTCTTCTCCAGATTTTTTTTTAGACAAGGTCTCCCTGTGCAGTGCAGGTTGGCCATGTAGCCCAGACCAGCCTTGAACTCACAGCGATCCTCCTGCCTCAGCCTCCCACGTGCCACCATGCCTGGCCAGACTTTCTTATCTTTGATCTTCAAGTATTTTTCTTTCCAGGTTCCTACACACCCACCGAACCCACTTGTGTTACTCACATATCTACATATATTCTGATTTGAGGCACTTCTACCCAGAAGTATGCACTCTTTTTTAAGGCACATAATGGTTCTGGACTTTTCATCCAGTCTAGTAATTTTTGCCATTTGATTTAGAGTATTTAAACCATTTATATTTAACATAATTATGTGATTAAAGTTTATCATCTTACTGTTCACTTTCTATTGTTCTATATGGTCGTTGTTCTGTTTCCTTCTGTTTCTCATTTTGGGTTATCTTTTGTGAATCCATTTTATGTACGTATTAGCTCTCCTCCTGCTTTCTCAGAAATTGCTCAGTTGTTTACAATACGTATCTTTAACTTATCACATTCTGCCTTCATACATAGTACAAGAAATAGCAGTCCCTTTCCCTCCCTTCATGTTTTATACTATTTTTATCATGTTTTATCTTTACATATGCTATAACTGTCCCAGAAAAATTATTAGTGCTTCTTTAAGTACATGTCTTTCAAGTGATTACAGATTTTAAAAATATATCTTAGATATTTACCCCCAAATTTACCACTTCTGGCACTTTTGATTCCTTTATGTAGATTAAAATTTCCATTCAATATCATATTTCTACTGCCTTCCATTAATATATATATCATAAAATAAATTTTTTTAAAATGCATGTAGCTGGGTCTTCATTTTTTTTACACTGCAACAGTCTGTTTTTTAACTGATTTAAACCATTGATGTTTAAAGTGATTGTTGATGTATTTGGACTAATATCATATTTGCTTTGTTTTCTATTTGTTATCTTTATTCTTCGTTTCTGTTTTTTTTCTGCTTTTTGTGGTTTTCACTGGGTATTTTATTATTTCATTTTCTCTCTTTCCTTAGTATATTGTTACACTTCTTTCCTTAGCTTTTTAGTGGTTATCTTAGAGTTTGTAATATACATCTACAACTAATCCAAGTTTAGTTTCGAATAACACTGTGCCACTTCAGGCATAGTACAAATATAATAGCAAAATAATAGTAATTCCTCCCTCTTATCCCTGGTATCATTACTGTCATTAATTTAACCTCCAGATAATCATAATACAAATGTGTACAATAGTATGCTTATATAAGCATACAAATTGAAAGTACTGTTGGCATTATTATACCAAAATTTTATCTGTTAGATCAATTTAAAATAAAAGTGTGACACTTTTTGTTCTTACCTTTCTTTATTCTTTCACTGTGCTCTTCCTTCATGTAGGTCCAAGTTTCTGGCTTCTGTAATTTTCCTTCTCTCTGAACTTCTTTTAACAGTTTTTGTAAGAATTTCTACTGGCCACAAATGCCCTCAATTTTTGTTTGTCTGAGAAGGTCTTTTTCAGTGAGTTTTTTTTGCACTTTTGAAGGATATTTCACAGGACACAGAATTCTAACTCGATGAGGATTTTTTTCTCTTAACACTTTAAATATTTCACTCCACTCTTTTCTTGCTTGTCTAGTTTCTGAGAACAAGTGAAATATGTAGAGGTTAAAATATTTTCCCTCTGGCTTTTTCAATTTTTTTTTCTTACCTTTGATTCTCTGCTGTTTAAATATGACACACCTAAGTGTAGTTTTTCTGACTTTTCTCTGACTTCATGTTCTCTGAGTTTCCTGGTTCTGTGGTTTGTCTAATACTGATTTGGAGAACATTCTTAGTCACTGGCTTCAAATATTTCCTTTTGTCTTTTTTCCATTCTCCTTCAGCATCCCTATTGTGTACATGTAATACTTTTTGTTGTACCTTAGTTCTTGGCTATTGTTTCATTTTTTAAAAAATTTAATCCTTTTTCTTTCCTTTTCCATTTTGGAAGGTTTTATTGACAGATCTCCAAGGCCAGAGATTCTTTTCTTGGTAATATCCAGTTAACTAGTGAAAGCATCAAACACATTCTTCTTTTCTGTTATAGTATGTTTGATGCCTAGCATTTCTTCTTTATTCTTTCTTAGAATTTTAATCTTTCTGCTTACATAGTCATCTGCTTTCACATGCCATCTACTCTATCTGAGTGCTCTTAGCATCTCAGTCTCAGTCTGTTAATTCCACCATCCCTGCTATATATATAGATCTGATTTTTGTGCTTGTTCACATCAATTTTTTTTTCCCCTTTAGCGTGCCCTGTAATTTTTTCTTGAGAACCCATCATGAGGTACTGGTTAAAAGGAACTGTGGTAAACATACCTTTAGTAATGCGGTACTGCGCCTCTGGATTGTGAACCTCACAAGGGTTTCTTCAGTCCCCTCTCCCTGCCTTGAGTGTGCAGCACGGATAAGCAAATTTCAAATGGGTACTTTCCATTCTTCTTGGCAGAAGCCTGAGGAGATTTTTCTCCAGTATTCACTTTGAGTACCCGGGTGCTCTCCTAGAAGCAAAATTCACAAAAGTGTGGGGACCTCCTTATGTGACTGAGTCCTCCTGGAGTCTTCGACTCTCGGACTCATCCATACCGAACTTTCAACAATTAGAGTTTTGGTTTTCTGGCCCCTGCACTCGTTTCCATGGAGGTTTCTGCTCATAAGTTTCTGCCCCAGTAAGTTGTGATTCTCTGTATTTGTCTGTCTTTCTAATTTGGGGAGCAGTATTTCTCCTATGACCTCACTGCTCTGACATATTTAAGAAGGTATGTAGATATTTTCAAGTTATTCAGTTTTTGACTTGTTCTTAGGTTGAAGTGATATTTCCAGTCTTCCTACATGGCGACTGGAAACTGAAGTCTCTCTTTTTGTATTATGTTTTAAAAATCTACCAAGTCCTTGATTTGGTGCTTGTTATTGCCTATACAGCAAAAGCCACAATTCCAATTGATGGAGTACAAAGGTAAAGCTTTATATTCATAGAGAAGTGCAGACTGGTGGTAGAGAGAAGGGGTCCTGGGTGCGAGTATTTCTTATCATCTTTAGTAGTTTGATTTTCTGAGCTCCTTTCTTTGATTAAACTAATTTTAATCTAAAGAGTTCTAGTTAATATGGTCTCTATACTCAAGACCTTATTCTCTAAAATGATTAAAAGATTAAAAAGTTAAAGATGCAGATAAATATAACTTGAAAGTAGCTTATGTCCAGTATTTATAATTGACTTTTAAAGTCACACCTTCTCATTAAAACAATGTCAGATACTTTTGTATAATAATTGGGTTTTCACATGATTTTTAACCACATGATTACCCAATCACATGAAGGTACCTTGTATAATTTACTTAGTTATAATAAAGCTTGGTTTCATTGTATATAAATAATAATCTGGCAAAAATAACTGGATCTACCTAAGAAAGCTGTTGTGGTGATAAAGTGAGATAGAGCAATACAAATTATATGGCTGATATAACAATGACTTTCAACGACTATGAATGATCATGGTCAGCCCAGTTGACAGTGTCAGGCTCCTGATGATTGGAATCGATGCCTCCAGCATGCTGTAGATGTGAAAGATCCATGTATAATGCATCACTGGGAAAAGCATGGATCTGTTCCCTCCGTCAGATTCATCAGATCTCTTAAATGCAATGCATTCCAATAGAACTGGAATGGTTAGTAGAGTGGAGCTGTCGATGAATGTGTGTATTTTGACCCAACATTTTAAAAGAATACGCTAGGACCCTGCCCCCCACTTCTCTTAGTCAGGAGAGGGGTCTTCTGACAGTGGCTGCTGACCTTCCCCCCTGTAGAGAAACGGAAGTAAGCGGGCATCTGAGGAGATCCTTAGCTTAGGCGGCACCCAGTGAGGTGGTTCCCCCTCCCCAAACAGACAAATAGAAGTTCACAAGATGAAAGCAGTATCGCTATAGACAGTATTAGCAGAAGAGGGAAGAAAAGTTGAAACAGTTGTGATTCAGGAAATTAAGATACTGATGCTGTGGATCTTTTCTACATAAGAGGCAAGCCAGGTTCTAATATTTGTTTTTTAATTAGAAATTCTTACAAGGCCACACTAAAGAAATACATCAGGTATGTACAGATTATACCAGTGAAGACAGCCCTAAAAGACTTGTGGGGGGAAAAAGTTGGTAGCAGTTACCTCTAAGAAAGAGATTTAGGGAGACAATGTTTCTTTACAGCAATTTGTAGATGTCTTACCATAAACCTTTGGCAAAGTTCTGAGTAGATGTGCCCTGAAAACTGTGTGCATCGCACACACACACACACACACACACACACACACACACACATACACACACAGTTTTGCTTGTGCTGTTTTACTTCAGTAGTTATACAGAATCCCAAAGATTCTTCCTTCATCAGTGGATCTGGGTTCGAATGCTAAACTCTTGCTCTTCCAGGATATAAAATAACTTAAAACTTATTGTTTAGCTTCTGAAAACTCCATTTCACATGTGAATATTCTTTGCTTTTTTCCAGCTCTACTCTCATTTATGCTTACCAGATAAATTTTGGAGATTTTTCCCCCTAATTATGATGATAAACTAATGGGAGAATAAAGGAAAAACCTTTCTGCCTTAATGTGCGGTCTTCTAGCGGTACATTAGCCCGCAGTGTTAATAGCTCAGCACTCTCACAGCCAGCGTTAGCCTTCATTTTAAAACTAATTACCACGTTACAAAGGAAGAGCTGGATGTAAGAACAAAGACAGTAGACATGCTGAGCACCATCACACCACGCACAAGAAAGGGCACAATAGATGAACAGAGGGAATAGCTAAAGATAAAGCTTTAAATTTCACAATAAGATATGCAAAAGGTTTTATCATGTTCATTAAGGTAAGGAGCTTAATGCTAACGTTATGATTTCTCATTAGAAATGTGATTCACTGTCACTCATGTTATGCATTTGTTAACAAGACTCTCATAACTAAATTAACTAAAGTAAAAAATGAAAACACTAATAGCTAACATTGGTCATAGCACGATATGACTCATTTCCCAAGATTAGAGTTTTTGCTGTATTGTGTTGGTTTGGGTGGGCTGGTTAACTATTCAGGGAGATGTACACTCACACAGGACTGATAGTAGGAGCTATAGATCAGACATCAGGCTACTTGGGAGGAATTTTTTGAAATATATGTGCTTATCATTTCCCAAGCCCCCCCCCAGCCACTCCCCGACCCCCACCAAATTAGAATCTTTGTCAGCTGCTCAAGCTGCTGGAGTTACTGACTTCCTCAGGTGATTCTAAGGAGCTGTGAGAGTTGAGACTCTTGTAGATTCTGCACTGAATTAGGATTTAAATGAAATCATTTTGATGGTCTCTCTGATCACATCTGATTGTCTTCTTTTTAATGTAACTAGTGAAAGCTAAGTCTAATATCCCTTGTTTTCAAACTAATTCAAAGATAGAGGGATTATTCTTGATTATCCTATAACTATTTTAAGCAAATTATAGGGAGCAGATAAAGAAATCAATTATTTTCAGAAAAAGTATGTTCAATGTATTAGAGACAGAGCTCAAAACTTACCTGAAAGTGGAATGGATTTTGCACATATAAAGTAACCTAAATTTGATGGTATTTTAACAACTATGTTGGTTTTCTCTAGCACAAAACTCCTTTGTATTCCCTGGTTTATACTATCTGCCTATATGCTAATAAATTCTTGCCATATGATCTGTTGTTTTTGGTGGCAATTAAAAATTTGTCCTTCAACTTTATTCATTATTTAGTATCTATTTTCTTTAAATTATTTTTCCTTATAGCTTTTCACCTTCCTTCTTTCTCAACTTATATCAAAGAGTATCATTTGAGCTGCTTGTTTCTTGGTTTTAAATTCTGTCTCAGAAATATCCTAGGAGTTAAAGGTAAGTGTCTAACTTATGTACTTGATGTCTATTTAATAAAATTAATGGCAAAGATACTTTTGTTTGATTTGTGAAGGCCAAAAGAGTCTATTCTTTAGAAATGTTTGGTGACTTGCTCAAATGAAAAATAAAGGTGAAAACTAGAAAGAAACCCTTGTTTCCAGAGTAGCTGTCCCTGAATTAACAATTTACAGCCTGTGATATGACATTGATAATAGGTACAATTGAAGTCCATCTGTTACTAATTAGAGGGACAGAAAGAGCATTGGACTGGGAGTTGTGTGATTTGATTTCAAAACCCAGTCTGCTACTTGCTGGTTGTGTGATCTTGGGTAAATTCATAACTTTTCAGGGTGCAATTGTTTGTTCTTTTTGTTTTAGGGTTTTGTTTTTGTGGCTCTAGGGATGGAACTCAGGGCCTCACACATGCTGGGTAAGTGTTCTTGCTCTCCTGTGCTATATCCCCAGATTTAGGCACAGTCAGTTAAAATAAAAAGATAGAAATAGCCGGGTGGCTGAAGGCAGAAGACTCGAACCCAAACCATCCCTCTTCTTGCAGGCTTTATACTCTTTATCTGGCTATTTAGCCTCTCTGAACCTGTTGAAAATAACAGCAATCCCAATTGACTGAGTCGTTGGGAAAAAAAAACTAAAAAGAATTAAGATGTATTATATACATATAGCAATTCTCCACAACTAATGTAATCAATCAAAAGTGTACTAATAAAAATTTATTTATGGGCTCACAAACAAACTAAATAAAATAATAAAGAGTGGAAGAGGAACTCAGTAAGTTTTGGGGGCTTTTTGGCAAGTTTGAAATAACAAAAGTGAACGACATTGGAGTTCAGGAGACCAGAACATCTGCATGACTTCTGGCAAGTTACTTAACTTCTTTGAATCTGTTCCCTTTGACTGTCATGAGGATGAAGTAAAAATACTGTGCATATAATAGATCATTCTCCCTGGTCATTAATTCCTCGTACGTAGGAATGAATGCAGCTTTCCCCCTATCTGCTTGCTTCACACCTTTGGGGTGCAGGAATAATGATAATTTCCAAGAACGCCACTTGTCCCTTCCGATTCCCTAGGCCATGAGACTTCTGATCATTGGGCTGCAAGAAGAAGCAACATTTTAGTTATGACAGCCTACCCTCTCTTGATGTATAGACCTTTCTCCTTGCCCAAAGACTTTCCAGAAGGAATAGTGAATTTCTACTAGTGCTGATGAATGTATCTAGTCAGTTAACCATGGGACATTCAGCTGAGCCTGCCAAGGGGTATAGAAGTCCTGCTGGGCACTTCCATTTCTACTTCATTCTCCCTCAAGGTGGCAAACTATTTGTTGTATTGTGATTTAAAAAAAAAAAAGTATATCTAGCTTGCTAGTGCATGCCTATAAATCTAAGTTACTCAGGAGGCTGAGGCAGGTAGCTTGCAAATTCAAGGGTACCCTGGCAACTTAGAAAGACCCTGTCTTATAAAAAAAAAATTTAAAAAGTTTTGGGGCTGTGACTCTGCGATCCCTGGGTTCAATCCTCAGTACAACACATGCATTAAAAAACAAACAAACAAAAAACAGAGTGAGGAGAGATATGTATTCACCCCTTTGGTATTACACTGAATTAGAGGACTATCAAAGTTATGAGTTTTAGTGGAAATGATCTTTTAGTATTTTCTCATTCTCTCTCACTGACCTAGACAGGATTTGTGGGACAGGAGATAAGTCCAAATGACATGCCTATAGGCCTAGCTACTTGGGAGGCTGAGGCAGGGGAATCTCAAGTTTGATGTCAGATTAAGCAATTTCACATGACCCTGTCTCAAAGTAAAAAACAAAAATGGCTAGTGATGTAGCTCAATGGTGCAATGCTTCCTAGCATGTATGACACTCTGAGTGTAATCTCCAGTAATGCAAAAAAACCAAAAAAGCCCAAGTGACACAGTGTTATGGAGAACTGAATAAGCCCAGAATCTCTATTCAGAGTACTAAGACTTTGGCGCTGCTTTCTGTACATGGTGTCTGACTCTTTCTTTCCTGAGGGTGAGTGGTTTTCTATTAGAATCTCCTTAGCATCTTCATGCAAACAGATTTGCCCAAATCCATTCTGACACCCCTGAGCTGCTAAGTGATGCCCTCAGTCTCACGCTGAGCTGTGCACTCGGTTGGACATGCCTGCAAGCACCCAGTAGAGAGGAGGGAAATGGAAGTGGCCTAAATGGCAATTCTGCCGGAAGTGAAGGCAGCCACCAGCAGCTTCCAGGAAAATTCCTTTCTCTAGTTTCTAAGATTTACAAATTCCCTTTTCTCATCTTCAAACCATCTCTATTTTTTCATTTTGTTGATTCAGGTTGTCAGAAAGTTCAATTGGCTTTCATTTTTATGCAGAGCCCTGTAGCGTTTTCCTGAAAACCGGGCTAGATTTATTTTTGTATCTGATAGGAATCAGGTCAGACAAGATGGTCTCAGAATGTCTCACATCCGGCTTGACTGGCCATTTATGATTTTAAGCTTTGTTCTCCTAAAATACTGACAAACACAATTGTAATGAATTTTTCTTCAGTTTTCATCAGATCTGAATCTTTAGATTTTTTTAATTTCATGGGAATTTCCCAAGGCAATGGGAGCTTTTGATGTGACAAGGATTTTAAAAACAATTTTGGCCTTCTTTCAAGGTACTCCTCAAGCATAGGGTGCAGGCAGAACTTTCACTTAGCTGGTGCAATGCTATTAAAAGTGAATTGTTTCACTTACATTAGACAATACTGAAGGGAATTTTTCCTGCTGGGTTTAAGAGACAAAAATCTAAGGAAAACAAGTCCCCAGTATAATAAGTATTTGGGTGTTATTTTTTCCTCTGTTAAGAGAATAAATAACCCCATTCACAAACTGCTATTAAACTATTAATATCAAAGAAATTTGAAACTCTAACAATAATAATTGAGGAAATGTTATTTTTTTGATATTTGCTAGGCTTCTTTACTGAAATGAAGTTTTTTTTCTTTTTTTCAGAGTGAAAGCCTACAGCATTTTGAACTGAAAGAAAATTTACTTAACCGAAACATTTTCTTCTTCTCTGTGTCGCTAGGGATTGAACCCAGGGCTTCACACGTGCTAGGCAAGTGTTCTACAATTGAGCAATACCCCAAGCCCAAACCAAAACACTTTATAATACGTATGTATTAACATGCTGAGGCCCAGAGAGTCTGTATTAGTTACCCTAAAACACTGTCTTGATCCACTTAGAATGCTAGACCAAAAATTATATAGACTATGTGGCTTCAGCAACAAATAGCAACAAATATTTATTTCTTACGGTTTTGGAGGTTGGGGGGTCTGAGATCAAGGTGCCAGCTGATTATGTCTAGCAAGGACCTCTTGGCTCACAGACTGCCATCTTCTTAATGTGTCTTCACAGGGCAGACACAGCAAGGTCCTCCCTCTTCTTTCATAAGGGCACTAATTCCCCTCATGAGAGCTCCACCCTCTTGACCTCCCCACTTTTCACAGGCCCCCTTCTTAATACCATCACTTGGGGGTTTAAGATTTCAACATTTTAAACTGGAGCCGAGGAGAGATCTTTCATCTACAGCAGACATAAAGCTAGTTCATGAAAGACCCAGTCGATAGTAGTTTCTGTTTATTAGTGCAAAATATTTTTTACAATAAGCATTAATTTATGCCTTAAATATTTATATTCAGGCAAAATGTAAGCAAGAATTTTGCTAACACTGCACATATTCTGTGAATGTGTACAGAGCACATTCTACTTTTTTGTTGCCGTTTTTTTACTGCTGCAGAAATCTCCTGGTGCTAAGATTTTAAGAAAGGAAAAGAGAAAAGCTGAGTGTTTGAAAATAGGTATTAAAACTCGTCTGTATGAGGAAAGTACTGTTAACTTGTCTACCTCATGCCTTCCAACTCCCATAAGACACTGGATTTTTAAAGACCCCCCAAAGATCCTATATTGTTGATTTTACTCACTTGGTGTTTAACTCTGTTGAACTAAGAACATTTAAATTCCAACTTCATCTTGACATGTTGCATGCATTGACCTCTTTACCAAATATGGATATGCAATTGAATCTGGAAATAATCTAAGACTAACATAAGTAACAAGTTTTAATAAAGAAAATATTACAGAAAGGAAGGTGGCCAGAGACAAGACATTGGCCTCAAGGGCCTCCATGACCTACTCCTTGCAACCAGCCCCACATCCTGAACTGCCAACACCTCCCGATAGTGCTATCAAATCGTGAATCCATGAATGGATTAATCTACTGAGGAAGTTACAGCCTTTGTGAGCCAGTCGTCTTCAAAAGGGTCCTCCTCTGAACATTGCTGCCTTGAGGACCGAGCCTTTAATACCTGACCCTTTGGGGAATATTTCACATTTAAACCATAACAATAGCCTGAGATTTTTAAGACTGTGTATACAGGAAGAATACCAGCAATAATCTCCCATATGAGGACATGCCAGTTAGAGGGAAACAGCTCGACCATGCACGTAAAGAGTCACTGGCCACCAAGGAGGAGACTCTGAGTTGTAGACATCCAGAACAATATGCCATTCTCACATTCTCTTCATTCAAAAAGGCAAAGTGAATGATAAAGTTGGAAAAGAAGGAAGTTGGAAACTGTGACTTCCTTCATATGCTACTAAATTGTTCTGGTTTCTTTCCTGAAGGAAAACTTGGTCCTAGAGGAACGGGCTGTTCAGCGTAGTTCTTTATGTCATGTGATATATTCAGCAAAGAGAAATGCGGCAAAAGATTAGGTCTACAGATAATGTCAGACCTAATTATTCCAGTTTCTCCCATCTACCAGCCGGCTCATTCCCTCTGGATGATGATGTATAGATAATACCATCACAGATCTGAAGCAATTTTTCCTTGAATCAGTGATTCCGGAAGTACCAGTTTTCTGTTCTTTAGGCACATGCATGACCACTGCCTGAAAACTTCATAGATAACAAACAAAAAGGAGGAGAAGGAAAAGAAACAGAGATTTCACGTTTATTTAGTTCTTACAAGGTGCCAGGAGCTGTGCTAAAAGTTTAACATTTATTATTTGATAACATTGCCTATGAAGTATGTTATTATAGACAGTTTACCTGTGAGGAGATAAAGTATAGAGTGCTAAAGAAACTTTCCTAAGACACATTCTGGTAACTGTGGAACAGAGAGTCAAACACAGTTTGATTCCAAAGCCTTTGCTCTTAAAACGTTTTTAATAGTTAAAGTTTAGAAAGCAAATAAGAATATATTCTAACAAACATCTGTATGCCAACCACCCAGAATGAATAGGTATTATTTAATCATGTTTGGAAAATTTTCCTAAAAAAAAGTTTTTTGGTCTCTCTCTTCCCTTTCTGGGAAGAGGCCATTTGATACTATTCCATAATTCCTCATACAGTCCTTTGTTCATTTTTTAGTAATATTCTTATATCTCGTCTTCATTTCAGGTAATTTTTACTGACCTGTTCTTAAATTCACTAAGCTTTTTACTGCAATGTCTACTCTGCTATTAAACATGTCCAGTGACATTTTTATTTTGAATATTATATTTTTCAGTTTTAAAATTTCCAAGGGTTGCCTGGGGTTCAAGAGCAGAGGCCACCAGGTGCTGCCAGCAACACCCCTCTTCCCTTCTGTTACTAAAACATCTCCGCCTTCCTTTTGGTTAGCGATTTGTACTAAACAATGTTATTTTGGTGCTGTATAATTCTACTTTTCTAGTAGATTGCTGTATGGAAATCTGTGAAAAATATTTCAGAAAAGGTCTGTATTACATAAATAAATTCTTTATATGTTGTGAACTTTGAAAAAAAAATTTCCAAGGGTTTGCTTTTGCTTTGGAGTTCAATTATGATTAATTAACATCGTCTCATGCTTTTGCCTTTTTAATTTAATCAACAGTTAATCTAGAAGCCAGTTGTACTGCATTTTAAGATGTATTTGGTTTACTTTTTTCAATTCAGTTTGGCGGAATCCAATTGCCACAAGAATGCAAAGAGCTAGGCTCCCACCCAATCACCCCTCACTGCTTTACACGTTCTTAATAAACATTCACAGTGGAATTAGAGACTCGCCTAGTGGTTTGTTTAGCATTTGGTGCTCTTCCAAATGCCATTCTGTTTCATCAGTGCACATTATCATTCAAGGCCAGGGCTTAGCTGGCTTATCCTTATTCAAACTCAGTCTGAGTATCTCTGACAGATCTTTGTACACAGATGAGGCACCTTCCCTTCTACCCTAGAGACAGCCACAGGTCCCGATCAAACATGAAAGGGCTCCTTTCCCTCTGATTTAGTTTCTGAAGGCTTCCTTGTGTAACCCTAGGGACAAAAATAATTTTTATTTTGTTCGTGTTTTTTTCCTTATTGCTACCATGGGAACAAAGTTCTTTCACATCCAGCTACTTCCCAGTTGGAAGGGAAGTCGCCTCAGGAAGTTCCTAACTCGGCACTCTGGGCAGCTACGAGAGATGCCCAGAGTGGGAAGTGGAGATTGAAGCCATTTATCATCCATACACCCATCTGAGAATTCGGACTACAGGATATTTCAGAGGCACTGGCACCAAAAGATACTGAAAATGTCTGAAATAAATATTTCATCCTAATTATGTAACATCCGAGACATTTGATTATTCATTAGTATATACTCAATCTTATTCAGAAAGAATATATTTGTATAGTAATAATAATTACTGAACTTATGAATCAGACAGCATATCTGTTTCTTTGGGTATTTTTAGTTTATAGAATTCTGATAATAACCTTATCCAAACATTCTTTACAGATAAGAAAAACATTTTAAAAGATTGTAATGAACTTCTTAAGGTCAGAGAGCTCAGAGTTGCACGCGGGTCTGTTTTAGCCACTGTGTTATTCTAACTCCTGAAACCCTGTAGGAGTCCCAGCGATCCTTTCCCAGGTCCCTCTTCAGGACCTCCCCATCCTGGCTGCTGGGACACTCTGCTACTGATGGCTGACAGCTGTGTGTGTCTCGGGGCACTTCCTTATGCTGCTTGGGGAGTGGCGGCGAGCCAGGATCAGTCTTCCGTGCCTTGATTCACTTCCTGTCTAAAGAGCTGTTGTCGCTCCGAAGCTCCTCATGAGATTAACTGGGGTCTGAGTTGCAATCACAGTCCTGGTCAACTGCTCCTTTTGGCCAGTCCTGACTCTTCGCTTCTTCTGGGCATATCATCTCAATAAACTCCCTGCCAAGCATTGCTTGTGGACTGTGTCTTCCTAACTGCATATGTTCAAACCCTAACCCCCAACTTGATAGTATTTGGGCAAAGGCCCTCGGGATGTAATTAGATTTAGACCAGGGCATGATTGCGGGATCATAGGATGGGACAGTACCCTTTTAGGAGACACCAGAGAATCAACCTCTGTCTCTCTCTCTCTCTCTCTTTCCTTCTCTCCCTTCTTCCTTCCTTTTCACCCTTGCTCCTTCTCTTTCCCTCTTTCTCCTTGCCGTGTGAGGACACATGGAGATAGTGATCGCCTGCAAGCCAGAATAAGAAGCTGTACCAGAACCTGATGATGCTGGAACCCCAATCTCAGATTTCCAGTCCCCAAATTATGAGAAAATAAATTTTGGATGCTTAATCCCATTGTTAGGACAGCTCAAGCTGACCAAGGCCGTATCTGTCTCTAGGGAGGTCAATCTGCACATTCATTTGAGGGATTAATGTCCTGTGTTTCTAAATAGAATGAACTACTAAGAATTATAAAAGTAATACAATTACACCTTATAAGAAATAAATCCGCAATGTAAAGGAACAGAAGTCTTTCTTAGCCATGTTAAATTGTGTAGGTTAACTAACTCCTTTGCCTCGCTCTCTGCCTTCTTGCTCTTTTTTATTGCTAAAGATTCCTTTCATCTAAGATAAACTCTTACAACGTCATAGTAATACATTTCATGTATGCAAAGTAAATTATTTAATTTATATCTAATTTATGAAGCAAAATAATAAAAGGAACACCTGTTAACTCATTATCCAGCCTTAGAAATTTAGTATCACTGGTAGCTCCCATGCTTCCTGTCCCTTGCTGACCCTGCTGTCCTGGCTTTTCCTAGAATTAGCCACTATCTTGAGCTTATATTTACTTGCAGTCTTTGTGTGATTTCACCACAAAATTCATAAAAATGACATATGGCCCAGCATGAATACTTTTTAACATATCTTCACTGTGACGTAACCTCAAAACAAGGACTTCTGTGTGTTTTGTGTACTGATATATCCCGAGTAACTATAACAGGGGAGGTACAAGGTAGCACCTTCACAAATATTTGTTAACTGAATGAATGAAAGTATAAGTCTTCAAAGTAGTTTTTCTCTTCATCTATGAAACTTGGCTGCTTGGCTTAGATGCCTAAGTGATTAAACAACATGATTGTCAAGTGCTAATTTTTTTTTTCCTTTTCTTTTCTTGACACAGAGTTTGTCTAAGCAGTTCAGGTTGGTCTTGAACTCACTATGGAGCCCAGGATGACCTTGAACTCATGGCGATCCTCCCGCTTCGACCACTGGGATTACAGGCATGTCCAGCCATGCCTGGCCTTCAAGTGCCATTTTCGATAGCTTATTATTCTGTCTAATATAGCTATTTCACTGGTCTCTGCATGAAGTAAAGTATTGCAAATAAAACCTCAGCGACATAAATTTTCTTTCCATTTATCTGATTGTCTGATCATAATTAGCCCAAACCAGAACTAATTCTTCAGTGCAATGAATTTGGCCCCATTCACAGAAGCACTCGGGTAAGAGAAGTACGAAGATTCCCTCCCTCCTGTTGCTGGATCTCAGCTGGTCCTGTATAAAGCCCACTTGCTTAACCCAACAGCTCAGAAAGGCGCAAGTCTGATGAAACACTGAAATTATTACTGTCTTGTAATATCCGTGCTGTTTTTCTATGTCATCATTGGCACACTTTATACATTTTATTATAATTTGCACTCCATTATTTCCTCAGGTCAAATGTGTTACATACACCAAAAACTTAAGAGATGTTTAAAAAATGTGTTCACTGTTTCCTTACACTGTATATTTAGTATGTACATTTTTTCTTTGCTGCTGGTGTCATGAAACTTTTACCAGCAGTCTGGTGTGCGAATGTTTCCAAATATGGGATGCTTATGAACATTCACTAAGGCTTTTCATCCTAAAGACTTAAAGACACGATGCTAAGTTTTTTAATGAGAAAACTGTACAGTGGAGGAGAAAAGGTTGCCTTGTGATGACAACAATTTTTCTGACACAAGGGATGCACTCTTTGGTGTTTCTATCATGTTGCTATGGATTTTTATTTCATTCAAGGCATTTCTGTATATTCTGCTTTGCAAAATTGGAAATTCCCTGAAAATTTTCCAAAAATAAAAAAGCAGAATGCTATGTAAAGGAAAACAAAACTGAAACCAAGGAGCACAATATGTGGAAAAGAATCTAAGAAAATAAAACCATGTCATTTCCCAAGGGTAATGTGTTTGAAAGATAAAACAATGTTAGCTCTTGGACATAGATTTACATATTGTTTATCTCTGGGGTGGCTTTAGCTTAATCTGTAATTTATGATCAAGCATGTATTGAATGCAGTATTTCTTTAGCACTGCTTGAGACACTGTGGGATAGTCTAAAGAATAATACATATAGTCCTGCTCTTCAAGAGCCATCCGTAGAGTAGGAGGAATAAAATCAACACACTTTAGCCACAAGGCAAGGCAAGATGGTACTTAATTGCTCTAAATGCTAAATTACAAGGTACAGATTGGTAGTACTATAATTTTTTTGGGAAAGAATATGTAGAGGGAAAGGGTAGGCTCCTGGGGTTCCTATAATCTTTTTCCTGTCTGAGTTGGATTCCTTTTAGAAGCAGCTGTTAAACTGTAAGTGTAAGTTTTATTCACTTTTGTTTCTGCTATAATTCACAGTAAAAATGTCAAAGGAAAGAAAGAGAAGATTGGATGAATAAGGCCTAGAATAACTGGAACAAAAAATTTGTGGAGAAAATAGAACTTAAGGTGGGCTTTAGAATCGGCACAGAGAAGAGAGCAGATCAATGAAATGCAAATGTAGAATAGCTGTGGGTAGGAAGGGTACTTTAAACTGTGGAGAGGTAAGCTGCCAAAGTAGACTGGGGATTTGCGGGGTTGGATGGGAAGGTGTAGTAGATAAATTAAAGCTGGAGAATTTGAGAGTCAGGAGTCTTATGAGGTTGAAGAAGAACTTGAGATAGAGATAGAGGAAGGAGCTTAGTCTAAGGTAGGACATCCGTTTGTTGTAGGTTTTAAATTAAGTGACAGGCTGATGACCAGAGTTTAAGGAAAATTAGTATGGCTATAGTAGGACAGAATCTAAAGTGAGGAAGAGAAGCAGAAAGCCTAGGGGAGTGCTTCCTCGTAGTACTACTGGCCAGGACAATGTAGACGTGAGAAACACTACAGAGGAGAAAATGCCCACATTTGAGTAGCTGACAGGATGTGAGAATAAGCAGAATCAATGAACCTCATATTTTATGATCCTGCGACAATCATGGTGTCAATGACAGGAGAGTTGGTAAAAGTAGTTGGTTGAGAAAAGAAGGTAATTTTGGTCTTTCCAGTGTAGAATTTGCTCTTTCCAGTGACAGCCAGGCAACAGCAATATGGGAAAAGAGCAAAGGAACAGAGAGCCCTTTGTTGAGGCCTTTCAAATGTAAAATACCATAACCGGTAATAGATCCTTATATTGTCTTATATATCATGAAGTACCTGAATAATGTGACTACCTCTCGCATAGAATGTAATGCTAAAAATCAATGTAATACTACAATCAATCCTTGAATGTAGTAGACATCCACTGGTATTCTTGTCCCTTTCTATTTTTGACTATTCTATGAATATCCCAGTTCAAAAGCAAAACCTGTATATTTTATTGGGAGGGGGAAGCCAACATTCCAGCTGATGGTGATGTCTATGCAGGACAAACTATCTTTACCACAGTTTAAATCATTTTGATTTTGTCTCTTGTTCAAAAAAAAAAAACTGGAGAATTATAGAAATTGAAATCTACAAAAGTCTAAAGGGCAGATGGAACCAAGGAGGCAGACTTTGATTAAATTTTTTTAAAAAGCACTTTCTAAAAATGTGAACTACCCATAAATGGCAAAAGCTAAGTATATTTCCTCTTCTGGAAATATTTTAATAAAAGCTTGGCTCTCTGTAGAGATTCTATTTATAGAATTCTTTCTTTGGGTTGGTAATTGGACTAAAAGACCTCTACAATGCTTTCTCTATTTCTTTTCCTCACATGTACCATGGTGGCAACTCAGGCATAGGTAAAGAATGATTTGAATAATGTAAATGATTTTTTTCATTTATTCATAAAAGTGGGGGGGTGTTTCTTTATTTTTAACCTCTTTCTATAAGCTGGGCAGTGGGGATGTAAGAGTGAGTAGATTCTCACCCCGTCCACAGTAACCCTACAGTCTAACGAGTGATGCAGTGAGCAGAGGGCTACATGCCATCCTAGAAGTAAATACTTGCAACTCAGGGAGCACGTAGCTCACTCTTGAAGAGCCAAAGGGTTTTGGAAGTAAATAACGCAATCTGAAGCATCAGCCATCACAATAAATCAGATTATTGATGACAGAAAGGGCTTCAGCTATTTCCATCAGTTTACTTGCTCACTATGCACCAAAGATCACAAAAATTCCAAAATCTAGTGTCAGAAAATAAAGATGAATGAAAGGATTTTCAATATGACAAAATGAACTATATCTCAGCAATACAGTCTGGGTTTCTAAGACACCTAAGTCCACTGGAGACTAAAATATTTAAAAACATAAAAACCTGGGATGATACTGAAAAGTATTAACTGCTTTCTTCAATATTATTTTGACCCTGAACCTCTTCTCCCCAGGGCACTAGACTGGGTTACTCCTCTGACCCAAACAGGCGTGAGGAAGAAAGGAAGAAGAGGGAGCTGCAGCAGAACCACAAAATAACGGTATTAAATCTTGGCTTCTTGTTTAAAAATGCCCAGCTATATATACAAAAATTAAGTCAACTATTTACTGGTGCAGTTTTCCCTCCCAGAAGGAGATACTTTAAACTCTTTTTTTCTGAACACACACACAAGAAGTGTTGGAATGCAGATGGGAGGCAAGATTGCTAAAATATTTCTGGACATCTCTAGAAAGGGCCCCCAGATCATACTTTCTTGTATCTCTCCTTCAGTAAGTAACTCCTACAGGAAGAGAGAGCAATGGAACACTTAGATAGGGTCAAGAGTTTCCGAGTAAATTGAAACTATCCTGTTATGTAAGTTTTGCTTATAAACATAGATGTAAGAATCCTAAAAGATATTAGCAACTGAAACTAGTAGTGTACAATGTCCAAAATTATCATGATACATAATGATCGAGTTGGATTATTTCAAGAATGCCAGGCCGATTGACGTTAGAAAATTCTAGAATATCATTCATAAGACTAGATTGAAGGAAGTATATCTTATATATTTTCCTAGGAGACTTGGCATTACCCTTGAGGAATACTTGGGAGGAAGAAAAAGTGATGAGTTGTTGGAATTTAAACTCAAACTTCCCAAGTTTATTTTGTGTCCAGAGAACATGGTCTATGTGAAAGCCACCAACCTTTGCTTTAAGGATCAAATTTTAGTCAGTTTTTAGAAAGGAGCTAAGTAGAAATTACTAAACAAAAATAGAGTGCAGAATAGGGACTGCAGGACTAGGATGACTTTGAAGACAAGATGAGATCATTTAGGTCACCAGAAGAACTTTGAGTTTTGTTTTGTGTAAGGCAAAGAGCACTAAAAAGGTATGAGAAGAACTGTGATACCTCAGTCTTCTTAAAGGTCCCTCTACTGAGGCCACGGTCAGGAGTGGGAGGGAGGAAGAACAAGAGTGCTGCATTTCACTCATTTAGTTTCATTTGCTGTATTTGGTAGGCGATTACTAAGTGTTATGCACTGTGCTAGCTACTTGGCATAAATTATTTTACTTAATTTTCATCTGCTCTATGAGATATCACAATAATGATAATAGGAATAGCTGACATATGTTGACCAGTTACAATGTGCTAGATATTCTTTATGAACCTTAATCGTTTATTCCAAAATGAAAGCCAATCGGATAGATACAATTATTATACCTATTTTACAAATGAGGAAACAGAGGAATGGAGATTTTAGTTAACTTGTCCAAGTTCACCTGGCTGAGGCTAAGCAGTCTGGCTGCAGAGCTTTACCACTTATTGTGTAGTCACTACACAATATTACCTCCCTTCTGTATGAAGACAGTTGAACTCGGTAATGTTAAAAAGCTTATTCAATTCACATCCGAGTAAGTGATGAATGTGTAATTTGAGCCCAGAGCCACCTGACTCCTCCTCCTGGGTCCCTGGGGGCAAATAGTACCAACCCAGAACCTTCCTGTAAAGTCCCGTTGGTCACAAGGAGCCAGAGTGAGACAGGGTCAGTCAGTGGCATCATCTTAGGAAACAACCTCAATATAGTGTTCAGGTCATGTGGTCCCTCCTTTTGCTCCCCTCCACCCTTCAGAGAAACGTCTTACTCTCTGTAACACTTGATATGTTTGCTTTCTTCCACACCTCGACGACAGTGAGCATGTCTTACCCTTCTTTATATCAGGAGCCTCTAATAGATCTAGCTGGGCTGAGGCTACTTCATAAACATGTGTGGGATGCTAAATAATTGCTTAAACTCTTCCCTACACAGGAAGAATGAAATAAATAGAGGCTTAACTTACTGCATTAAAAAGGGGAGATCTGATAATCCCAACGTCAGGTGGGATACCCCATCCTAGTCAATATATTTTTCATAACTAAAAAGGTGAGAAAATATATAGTCAAAACATATACACTGCTCAAAATAAAACTTGGAGAAAAAAAGAAAGAAATAGCTCTAAAATATTAAGCTCTACCTGAATTTTGACAAATATTTTATTTTTTTTTTTTTAATTTTATTTTAAACCAAGAACATGTATTGGTACATTCTACATACAATGGTCACATTCATTACATTAATTCTGTACCTATACATGATTTGACAAATATTTTAAAGGGTATTTTAAACGTTAAAAATTATTTTTAAAACCAGCTTTTGAGTATAGGATGATCAGTTGCAAGTGGTGGGGAAATATTATTGAAAAAGAGATACAGAATAAATCTACCTTTCCTTGTGATATAGAACTAACGTTGGTAATACTAGGTGCAAATTCATCAAAGCTAGCAATTTTCCATTCTTCACCTGCCAGCCCTGCTAAGAAAACAAAATCTGGACTTTAAAAGTTTTTAGTTGGTGAAGGTAAAGGAGTAAAGACTACAACTGACAGCCATTTAAAATGTGGGAAATTCAGTAGACTATTTTGCTTTGGTCGTTCTGACGAAAAGGATCTGTCATATTCTGCATTTAATTTGTAAATCTGCTGGTGTGTTGGAAACTGCATTGCTTCCAAGAATATATGAGCTGACCACGCAGTAGGAGCCAAATCACAAAGGAAAATCTAGATAACCTCTTCTTCAACCCTCACGTCTCCACTTCAACCATAGGTGGGGGCAAGAATTCTCCTCGGCAGAAGTAACTCAGAACACAAGAGCACCCCGCTGGGGGTTGACGGCAGAGGAAAAGTCACACTCTGTTCCTTGTTCCCGCCACCCTTGCCCTCCCTCAACCTGTTTTGGAAAATAAGCAAAATTGCATATAAGCCTCAAGGAGAAGCTTACAAGAAAAAAATCATGATTATATGCATTTTAAATGGACTGCAGGTGATTTTCATTGGAATGTTTCATTAATGTTAGCTTGACTAGGATATAAAATTCTACTTGAGAATCAGATTTACATGTAATCAGTGTTCTCATGATTGATCCTCATTCGGATCTAACTCATTGCTCAGACCCAAACTGTATGAATCCACATCCAGTCTGTCAACAAATCCTGGATGTTGTACTGACTATTGGAGATATATATATCTATCTAAATATATCTATATATATATAGATATATGAGTATCTCTATCTATATATATATGGAGAGAGAGAGAGAGAGAGAGAAAGAGAGAGAGAGATGGGTTTTTTTCTTTCTTGAAACAAAGTCTCATGCTGCAATTCAGGCTGGCCTTGAGCCCACTATGGAGCCCAGGCTGACCTTGAATTTGTGGCGATCCTCCTGCCTCAGCCTCCCAACTGCTGGGATTATGGGCATGCTAGTAGTATCTAGACTTCTAGATATATTTTAAATCTAAGCTCTTTCTCACAATTTCCATTACTACTGCCCTGCTCCAAACTGCCATCACTTCCCTCTAGATAACTAGATGATAGTAGTACTCCCACTCCACCAGTTTTACTAGTTGCAAAAATCAAAAATTGCTTCAGACATTACCAGTGCCCCTTGGGCTGCTCCAGGGCTCAAAAGCACATCCAGCTGAGTGCTCCTGGCCTGGATTATTGTTAGCAGTTACTAGTCTCCCAGCTTCACTCTCACCCTTCTAAAATCAATACCCCACAAAGGAGGCCAAGGGATCTTATCATGAATATAAATGATCACATCTTGCCCTGGCTACAAACAGTCCCACAGTTTCCTTTGCATTTCGCACCAGCTGAGATTTCTGTTATCTCCTTCTGTGCTCACTTCAGCTGCACGTATACTAAAATATTATTTCCTTCTACTATCACCTTCAGCCATTGTCCCACAGTCACTCCAGCATTCTTTCTTGCCCTCAAACTTCACAAGTTCACTCCTAAGCTCAGGGCCTTTGCCTTTGATGTTTTCCCTGCCTGAAATTCTCATCCCACAGAGGATGTGTGTTAGATCACATCATTCAATCTGTCTTTTCAGGATTTCTCTGAACACCCCCAGCCCCAGCCAAAGAGGTCTCCTATAATTGTTCTCCATCATATTACCCTGTTTTCTTGATTAGCACCAGAAATTATATTATTTATTTCTACCTCTTTGTTATTTGCTAGTGCAAATTTCAACTCCATGACAGGAGGAGCTAAATTTGGGTTTTGTTTTCCACCTTATCTTTAATATCTTGTAAAGTGTCTGGCCACATTAGGCATTCAGAAAAATACGAACTAATAAAATTTTTAGCTGATTACATACCTATGTGAATCATACATTGGATTTTGGGCTAAGACTAGAAAAATGAATTAATGAGACATGGTTCTCAGACTCTGGGAACTCCAACAAGGGGAGTTTCAGAGAAAAAAAGTAATTACAATACAGAACGGTAAATTCTATAATAGAGGGAAGCAGAGTTAGACACATAAGCACTTAACTCATACTTGGGGTGGCCATCCTACAAGGTGACATGAATGAATGGGTCCAGAGGAGGAATGTGGAGTGAGTCAGGTGAATAGGTATTATAGTTTGAGTCATGTGCCCTCTTTCCTAAATTCCTATGTTAAATCACCAAACCCCAGTACCTCAGAATGTGAGTATATTTGGAAATAGGGCTTTCAAAAGTTAAAATGAAGCCTTTGGATAGGGCTCCAATTTAAGCTGCTAATGTCCTTATAAGAAGCAGAGATTTGGACACGGAGACACTGGGGAAGAGCACACAGAGGCAAGCCCCTGTAAAGCACGGCAAGAAGGCAGCCATCAGGATGCCAGGGACAGAAACCTGACCCAGGTCCTTCCTCGTCACCTGATCTCTGACTCCTCACTCTTGAAACTAAGAGAAAATACATTTCTGTTATTTAAGCCACCCAGTCTGAAGTACTTTGTTGTGATCACTGTAGCAAACCAATAGAGCAGATCAGAGACCGAGTAGGAGGGTGGTGGAGGCAGCACCTGAAAGTGAAGTGGAACCGATTGGGAACAAGAGAAGAGGCTGGAGAGGGAAGCAAAGGCCAGCTCATGATGGCCAGTTTCTGACTTTCAACACTGCTGTGAAGGTGCCAGGAACCCTGAAAACCCACAGGCAGTAGGTAAGATGATCAAATCTGACTTTGAAGGAAAGAATTTTAGTGGCAGCATGGCGGACAGATTTTAGGACAGGAACACCAGAGTGCCTGAGAACAACAAGGAAGCGTCAAGCTTTGGTGTCCAGCAGACCGGGGTCCTTCTCCCAGCTCTACCCTCAGCAGTTCTGTGGCGTTGCTTTCCTAGTTTCCTTCTCGGTGGGCTCTTGATGGGGGTACAGGAATGCTATTGATTTTTGTATGCTGCTTTTGTATCTTGCTACATTGCTGAACTTAGTTATTAATGCTAGGGGTATTTTGGTGGAAATTTTTAGATCTTATATAAAAATGATCATGTCATCTTCAAATGATAATTTGACTTCTTCCTTTCCTATATGTATTCCTTTTATTTCTTTCTCTTGCCTGATTCCCGGTTATCCTCCTACTAGGTATCTTCCTAAAAGAGTTAGATATTATATTACAGTGATACATGCATACCCACGTTTATAGCAGCACAATTCACAATAGATAAATCTTGCAAGTGGCTCATATGTCCATCATCAGATGAATGAATAAAGAACAGATATTTACACACAGTAGAGTACTACTTATCTATAAGGAAGGATAAACTTGAGACATTTATTGGAAAATGGATGCACCTTGAGATTATAATGTTAAGTAAAATAAATCAGACACACAAACTTAAATATCACATGGTTTCTCTTATATGAGAAGCCCAAAATATAAATATATCAAAGAGCAAAATGAAAGATAATAAGAAACAGGGTGATAGATCTTTTGCAATTTGGAAAGGAACCAAGAGATGGGGAGGGGGATAGGAGAGAAGAGAAAGGGGCAGAAAAGGAATGAAGATGTGTTGTGTACACGTACCAACCCCCCACAATGACTATCATCATTGTGCACCACAAAAGTACTAAGAAAAGTAACAATACTCTTTTCCTTCTTCACGGTAATCTGTTTTCATGCTATAGAATGTACTTTTTCTTATTGGTCCTTAGCCCAAACTCGCTCTACCACCCGGCATGTTTCTCTCTCTCTCTCTCTCTCTCTGTCTCTCTCTCTCTCTCTCTGTCTCTCTTTCTGTCTCCCTGTCTTGCTTACTTGCCATCTTGCTTTTTGTTTTTGTGAGACAGGGTCTCACTTTGTAGTTCAGGCTGGTGTTGACTCAGTCTGTAGCTCAGGTTGACTTCAAACTCATGGCAATTCCCCAGCCTCAGCCTCCCAAGTGCTAGGATTACAGGCATGTGCCACTATATCGGGTGTCTTTTCCTATCTTTAATACATGTGAAACTTTGCTACCTTTAAAATAAAAGAAAAATAAAAATTAAAAAAATTTAAAGCCCTATAATCTTGGATAAGTTCTTACTCTTCTTTGACTTCTATTTCTTCATTGTAATTGTAAGCATAATAATTTTTGCCCCATGGGATGATATGAAGATTAATAAAATGGCATGTATGAAATACTTGGTATAATATTCATCACATTGCAAGCAATGAATGATTGGTAACTGTTAAAATATCCAAGGCAGTAAGTAATAGTAGATCTGAGAAAAGGGATAAGATTGAAAAATCTTAAAAATAAATAATCATGGGATTGGGGATTTAGCTCAGTAGTAGAGTGTTTGCCTAGCAAGCACAAGGCCCTGAGTTTGAGCCTCAGCGCCCAAAAATATATAAATAAATAATCCATAAAAATCAGCAATTTATGTTTGGAGATGAGGGAGAAGAAGTTGAAACAGTTTCCAGACTTTCGACATGGGCAGCTTTCGCACTGCAGTGTCATTCATCAAAATAGGGAACATAAGCGAAGCGTAGAGGAGAAGAGGATGAGTTTAATTTGAATATGCTAACTTTGAAATGTCTTGGCACATTTCAGGAAAGCTACACCATGGGGGTAGTCAAATGTAAAGATCAAGGTTCAGGAACGAGGCTTGAGCTGGATATATAAATTGATCGATAAGACTTTTCGGAGAAACTGCAGAGTGGGAAAGGAAACTGAGTATAGGCAAAACTCCCGAGACCTATCCATGGGCAGCAGAGGAAACAAATTGGGAGTCTAGAAAAGGAACCTCCAAAGAAATAAGAGAAAAAAAACTAATCCAAAAGAGGAAAGAAGTTCTTTAAAAAAATATTGTCAACAGTGAAAAAGTCAAAGAGAAGTTGGACAAGGTAAGGACCAAGCCAAACCCGTCGGAATATGTAATGCCTAGACGTGAGGCACCCTTTCTGGGGAAAGGATGCTTTCATGGAATGACAGGGATATGACTGCTGCTATAACAGAGGGGCAAAGAATAAGTGACAGGTGAGGAAGTGAAGTGAATACTGCGAGCTTTCTGATGGAAGAGAGAAGAGGGGGGTCCACATGCAGAAGGTGCACACTTTTTCTCCCTCCGCTTTCCCAGCTTGTTTCCTACCATCCTAACTTCCCTTCCACCCCGAACCTGAATCCTGGGTTCATAAATGGAATTTAAATGGTCTATTTATTTAGAAAGGAGAAAATATTACAACTTCAATTTTACTAACATGGAATCTTGCACTCCTACCAACTGTCATTTTAGGCAAAAACTACAGAAGATTAACCGCACCTGTGACTGTCAAAAATATTTTTTCATATCATTTTACAGTTGTCGCAGATTCTCAAAATGTCATTTATATTCATCACTTTTATGAAATTAGAGTAGTTACTTAAAACCTGCTGCTAAGTCTTATAAATAAATTGTTTAAAATGTTTTGATAACTCTGAATGTAATTATGTATTTGTAATGTATGTGTTTTATGTTTTATAAAAACATTGTTCTGAGGAGTCTATAGGCATTCCCAGATGTCAGATTTCCAGATGTCTTTAGAATGCAAGGTTAAAACTTCCTGTTCACTCATTACATAAGCTATGTATCTCTTCCATTACCTCAGTTTTTTTGTTGCTGCCCTTTTTTTGGTAACTCATAATTGTCCCATATGAACAAGGGAGGAGGAAAGGAACAGGGGGTCAAGAGAAATAAGAAATGGAAGGAAAAAATGGAAACAAAGCTTTTGTAAATAGGGAGGGAGGAGGGGGTGAGGGGAGGGGAATGGGAAAAAAAGAGGCAACAAGATATATCATGTACAGGTACAAATTCCCTATGATAAATGTTACCATTATGTACATCTAAAATGTACCATTAAAATAAAATTAAAAAAAATAATTGTCCCATATGTGCTTGCAGGGAAAATAGCCATATGTCCCTACATGCTTTTCAGTTGCTCTGATTACTTGCTAGTCTTTTAGTCATAGGGGTGCTGCCTGTTTTGAGACATAAGATTGATTCAAATATTTATTCATGTATTTGTTCACCATCAACAAATACTGAGTATAAGACACTGTGCTGCATAGTTGGGTATGCAGCACTGTTACCTCCCCAGTAATCCTGTAATTTAGGGGGATAACCAGAAGAGAAGAAAGACTTGCTCAAAAGCTTACGACTGCATGGGAGAGGCTTTGCTTATGATACATGAGGTACCAGAGGAAGCTTCATTGGGCGACTTTGAGGATGAAGAGAATGCCGCTAAAGGACTGTGTTTGCCAAGACTGGGTAAGCAATGTTCAGAAAGCCATTCTTATGTTTCCTGAACATTTTATGAAACATTGAGCATAACTGAGTAACGCAGATTTTCCTCCTGAAACAAGGTGCTTAATCACTGCAGATAAAAATATTAGGCAAACATTCATTTAAGAAGCAATTAGATATGAAGGACTGCGTTTTTTCATAAATGAGTGCACGACACCTACTGGCCAAATTGTATAACAGCTAAAATTATTAATCCCATTTCCTTAGCGAAGGAATTGCATACCATATCGGAACTTTCTTTAATGACCAAGGAAAGTAAGGGTTTTTTTTTGGAACAGTAAACATGGTCATGGCTTATTTTTTAACGTGAAAAGTTCAAGACATTAAAATGACTTAAATATTTAACACCATTTCTTTAGCCGTAGGTTGACTGAGACTTGGAGACAAGTCAAGGTCACACGGCTCACAGTAGAGCGAGGTTTCTGCTGTACGTGCCCACACAAGGTAAGAATTCAGGTTGTCGACCTCTTTTTTCTCTTGACTCAACCCTTCAGAAATTTTATTATTGGTGATAACAGAAATACGTTTTATATGCCAAATGTCTTTCATTTATATTAAAGTCTGGTTTATTGAAATAAAATGTCCATAAAGTAAAATTCCTCAATTGTAAATGTGCAGTTCTATGAGTTTTGATAAATGTGCAGTCACACGAATGTGCAGAGTCACCACCACAATCAAGATCTGGAATATTTCTGTCATCCCCCGAAGTTCTCATGCTCCCTTTTGTATTCAGTTCAGCCTTTCACCCCTAGACCTGGCAACTATGGGCTTATTTGTGTCCCTGTAGCGCAGCGTTTTCTACAGTGTCATATAGCTGGAATCATACAGAATATTGCCTGTTGTGTCTATCTTCTTTCATTTACCTTAATACTTCAGAGATCCAGCCACGTCATTGCTAGTATCAGTCACTTGTTCCTTTTTATTGTGAATAGCATCCTACTTTATAGATAAACTACAGTATGTTTCCTTTAACCAGTTGATGGGACTTTGAACTGTTTTAAACCCCCCCAAATATATACATACATATAAGCATGTACACATATAATTTTAAATGGACACACAATAATTGTACATATTTAGGGAGTAGAGTGTGGCATTTCAATACTTGTAAGCAATGTGTAATGATCAGGTAAGGGTAATTGATATATCTCTCATCTCAGACATTTATTGTTTCTTTCTGCTAGGAATATTCAAAATCCTTTCTAATAGTTATTTTAAAATACTCAGTTAATTATCGCCAACAATAGTTATTTTACTGTGCCATATCCAATTGCACCCCTGTACCAGTTAATCATCCCATCACACCCTCCCGTCTCCCATACCCTTCCAGGCCTCTGGTGACCAATATTATTCTCTTATGGAATCAACTTATTTTCTTCCACATATGAATAAGAATTGCCTTTCTGTGCCTGGCTTATTTTACTGACCATAATATCCTCCAGTTCTATCCATGTTGCTGCAAATAATAAGATTTCATTCTCTTTAATGGCTCAATAATATTCATATATATATAATTTTCTTTATTCATTCATTGGTTGGTGAACATTTAGGTTGATTCCATATCTTGGCTGTTCTTGGCAGAATAATGCTGCAGTAGACATGGGAATGTAGATATCGCTTCAACATACTGATTTCCTTTCCTTTAAACATACACCTCAGTCATGAGAAAGCTGTATCATATGGTAGCTCTATTCCTAGTTTTTTGAGGAAAATTATACTGTCTTCTTTGATGGCTGTATTAATTTATATGCTGGCCAACAGTTTATAAGAGTTCTGCTTCCTCTGTATCCTCACCAACATTTGTTGTCTTTTTTATTTTTAATAATAGCCATTCTAACTGGGGTGGAAATCTGCTGCTCGCCTTATGGTAGCTCCCTTATATGTGACTTGATGGTTGTGACTTGGTGCTAATAAAATTCTACTTTGTCTTTGACTTTTGACTATTATAATGTGCCTTGAGGACAGCCTCTTTGGGTTGAGTCTGAGGTTCTTTGAGCTCATTAATCATGATCTTTGTATCTCTCCCATGACTTGGGAAGTTTTGAGCTAGTATTTTGTGAAATATGCTTTCGGTGGCTTTCTTGTTCTTTTCTCCCTATGAAATCCCCATAATGCAGATATTTGTGTGCTTAAATGTATCTCATAGGTCCCATAGTCATTCTTCATTAATTTTCATTTTTTCCCCCCATTCTAACTTGGTTGATGCAAAGATCTGTGTTCAAATTCAGAAATTTGTCCTTCTGGCTCATTTAGGACATTGTTGATCTAAATTATATTTCTTTATTCTTTGAATTTTTCCACTGCAAGATTTCTGTTGTTGTTGTGTTAAAGTAATATCTTTGTTGAATTTATTATTCAGATCATGAGTCGTTTTCTTGATTTCATTGAGCTGTTTTTTGTATCTTGTTGAGCTTCTTTAGCATCATTATTTTAGATTCATTTTTAGGCATTTTTGAAAATTTCCTTTTCACTGGGCTCTGTTACTAGAGAATTAGCCTACTCCCTTGGCAGTGTGACGTCTCCTTGCTTTGCTGTGCTTCTTGTGTCCTGACATTGGTATCTGTGCATCTGGTATAGCAATTGCCTTTTCCAATATTATGGAGGTTTTGTTTTTCCCTAAGGAGAAGCTTTTCGCTCTGGCCGGGTGTTGGAATATGTCGATACAGCGGGTTAGCTTTGGTTTGATGACTTAGTCGTTTGGTTACTTGGCAGTTTCTTCGATCATCATCCTCCTCAGTGGCTGGGCTATGGGCAGGCTGTGTGTGTTTGACTATGGCAGAGTGATGCGGTTTTTCTTGGGGGAAAGGTGTAGCCTTGGGCAGGTGCAGCTGTGTGAAGGCGTGCTATGCTGTGTGCTCACCTGGGAAGCAGGGCCACCACCTGGCCGGCTGCTGAGCCAGGCTGTGGTGTGCATGAGCCAGGCCTGTGTGGCTTCACGGCAGGCTTGTGCGGGTGGGGAGGCACCACCTGGCTGCTGTCAGGAGAGTTTCAAGTTCATGTGGTCCTGCAGCCCACTGGACCCTTGCAAGGCTCTTGTCTTGGTTTTGACCCAGACTGAGCAGAGTAGCGGCAGTGTGCCTCTCTCCTCTCTGTGGTGCTATTTCGGGTTTTCATGCTACACCAGGGTTGTGCCACTTCCCTGATACTTCCTCAGTCACTGGAATAAATACAGTTGTTCATTCTTTGCTGTGGTCCTTTTTTGTGGGGAGGATGTTCTATTCCATCTTGCTGCTCTCACTGCTGTTTTTAGCTCTTGCTGCTTAGGAATAAAGTTTTGATAAACACTTGTGCACAGATCTTATGTATGAGCATATATTTTCACATCTTTAGGTAACTAAGCACAGAATTGCTATCATATGATAAGTGTAGATTTAACTTTTAAGAAACTATGGCTTTTGCCTTTAAAAAGTAACTTTACACATATTCCTTTATTTGGGCCTTATTTTAGTATACCAGTTATATTCTGTGTCATTACTGTAAAAGTACTTTGTATAAAATGTTGCTTTAATTCCAAGTGTGGCAAATAAGCAAGGACACGGCTTTTCAGTATAGTCATAGGAGAGAATTTTTCAAGGAGCAGAATTTGACGTGAAGGGACTAGTACAGACTTGAAATCGGCAACCTATCATTTAGCTTGCTGTGTAACCTCCATTTGATAAACACATTGCCTCTATGAACATAAACTATTGAATCCTCAAATTGTGGATAATACAACTGTATATAATGCAGGGCTGTATCAAAGATGTAAGGGACAATACAGTGTTCAGCACGCAATAAGTGCCACTGTTATTGTCATTCATTTCAAATGTTTGCTAAAAACCAAATGACATACCATTGATGCTCAGTATTTGTTGGTAACTCAAGTGTTCGCCGAAGGTTATGTATGTCACACAGATGTAAATGAGATTGTTCTGGTCGTAGGGTCTACAGTATGTGAGTTTTTAAAATGTGTTATTCTATTACTTTATTACACATAAGAATTCTGTATTTAATTAAGATCATGTCTTATATGTCACCAAATGCCATTTCACATAAATTATGATAATAGTCTTATAACTTATGTAATATGGTTTACGTATGACAGGACTCATTTTAACTTACAAAAGATCGATATTTTTCTAAGCTCCACTTAAAAAGATATTCTTAACCAAAATCACTGATAGTACGTTCTTAACTTTGCTCTTTTGAGAATTTTTACTTGGTTCTCTGGCAGGAATGTAAACTAGTAACAATGTTAGTTAATTAGGTTGCACTGACATCTGCTGGTAAGACAGTAAATTCCATAAAAATTGTGTTTTGTAAGTTTAAATGGAATTACTGTCTGAAAACTTGCAGTTGCATTCTGGGTTTACCAAATGACTGGCTATGAATGATAATTTCTCATTCGTAGTTCAACTTGATTCCAGTGGTTTCTTAGCTTTTGGCAACTTTCCTTGTTGGCCAGTGGCATCCTTTAAACAGAAACTTGATGAAGAAGTTCTTCCAATCCATTGTTTTTACATCTTCTAGGCCTTAAAATCTGTAATACTTGCAGTGATGTCCAGTTAGAATTTACTTTGAGAAAGTTCTTCTGAGGAGATAAGTTTAGGCTGTAGTGGAGGAGCAAGCTCTAACAGAGCTACCTTCAAGGGCAATATTTTTTTCTTGACAGGAAGTATAACATGGCTACTTCAAAACCCACTAATTCAACATTCTGATTTACGGTCATAGAATTTTATAACTGGAAAGAAATTTACTCATCATTTAGTTTGCCCTCACTCCAGAAATTGAGATGTAGATAAATTTAAATAACTTCTGTCACGAACTCACACTAGAAAAAGTTTTGTGATTCTCCTGTTCCAGAATTTTCTATATAAATTGTCTTTGTTAACTGTATATTGCTTGTTTGTTTAAAAATATGCATGTGAGTATGCTTAAGAATTTATATTTAGCTTATTTCAACCTAAGTATCCCAACTTTCTCTAACTATAGACATGCTATTAAAATACACAATATATTACATAATACTGCACTGATTCTTCAGAAATATATATTTTTCCAGAAGATCAAGATCCATTTTTTATTTCTGCAGTTGTGAAAACAGAAAGAGGTATGTGGGTCAGAGAATAAAAAGAGTCAGAAATAAATCTTATCCGGGGAAATTTCTGACTTTTTGACCAGAATTGGGGGGGTGTTACAGATCATGCACCAGATTTTATAAGCACATTTATATAAAGGCATGTTCATATAAGCACAATTGCCTTCTTAGTTTTGTTCCAGTGGGCATCGTTATACAGGTAAAACTCTAGAAATACAGCTTGCATTGCAAGAAAGTATGCCATGTAGATACATTAATAACCAAATATTCTACAATATAATGCCAACCATGTTTTTTCTCAACCTTGGCATGGCAGACATCTTCTGGGGAAAGTCTATCCCGTGCGCTGCATGTTAGCAGCATCCCTGGGCTCTGCTCACCAGATGCCAGCAGCACAATCCCTGTTGCAACAAAAGTACTTCCAAACGTTGCCAAACGTTCTGGAGTGTGTGTTGAGGGGTCAGCCTGGGTTAAGAACTACTGCTATAAAGTAAGGCTGCTTTTTTCAGAGTCTCTTTTTAAGACTACTTAAAACATCTCAGTGAGGCATTTCCTTTTCATTTCCAGATTAAACACCTCATTTAAATATCGCTTCTGTGCTACGGCTGCAGTGGGTTCCTTATTTTTTTTTTTTTTTCAGTATTTGCAGTACTTATTCTCATTTCTCAAGCTCCCCATGTTAATTTTGACACAGCCATACTGCACAACAAAGTTTTTGTTTTTAACCCTTGGCTAAGCTGCTTTATCTTGATGGCTTTAAAAAAAATTTTATTTTCCTGATATCATAATGTGTTTTCTGTACATTACAACCTCAAGAAACAAAACTAAACTGTAAAGCATTAGGGCAGGTTTTCTCATTCTCATTCTGCAAATAAGGAAATTAAGTGGAGCCAAGACTCAGTGCCCGTTTCTGATGTATCAAATGTTCTTCTTTTTGTCCATAATAAATATATTTTTGAAAATATTTGAGTTTTAGATGTAGAGGGCCTTGATGTAAGGAGAAAGAGGAAGGGAGGGAAGGGACAAAGAATAGAGGGAAGAAAGAATGGGAAGAGAGAGAACAAAGTTGGGAGACCCCCTCGCGATGATAAAAACTAGCATAGGATAGAGTGATCTTTTGTGTCTTTGTTTGCTTTTCGAGACAGGTCTTGCTATGTATTCCAGGCTGGTCTTGAACTCATGGCAATCCTCTTGCCTCAGCCTCTCCAGTGCTGGGCTTTCAGGCATGCGCCACCACACCCAGTTAACCAGTGATCTAATCTTCTCATTTAGCATCCTTTGGGATTCAGGCTCTTTAAATCCCTCCTCCCTTCACTGCAGTACCCTCGTGCCCTCCCTCCCTTAGGTCTTCTTCCCAAGGGAAACAAATCTGAGAATTTTTTGTTGCTTCCAAATGGCTAATTGCTAGGACCAAGGAAAGGCCGGCAATTCATTGCTTATATTCTAAATCCTGGAGTAGCATTTCTAGGACTTCAGAAGTTTCCTGAACCTTACACTGCCCTTGAATCTTTCATTTGACAGTTCCTTGCCTGCCTTTTTTTTAGCCTTCTCAAAACAGTTCTATGAATGAGAACCCTTCCAAATCCTGCAGCATTCAAATATTTTGCACATGGAATAAACAAAAGAAAAATTTGAATATGTGACGGTGGGAAAACTAATGGGAAGCAGGTGCTCTCAGATGACACTAATAGTGTCGCCATGGCAACACTTCTCTCCAGAAGTGTTGTATCAAAAACCCTAAAAACGTGAACATTACTTTATTGAACTTGATTTCAAGGAAACAATTGTAGATATGCTAAAAATGCGTATTTAAGGGAAGAATACTTATCCAAATATTATAATAGTAAGAAGTTATCAAATAAAATAGTAATATAATTGATAAGTTATGGCTTCGTCATACAATGAAATACCAAATAAATCATGGTAATATCATGCAAATAGATATATGTCTAGAAAAGTCTGCAGGAATTAATTGGGAAGTGTGCTACTAATTTCTTCTTTAATATGCTAAACTGCTAGAATGAATATGTGCTGCTGTAATAAGAATACAGGTAAAGAATGCAAATGAGAAATCATTATGGCTCCTTGCCTATTGTTATGTAGAAACAATTTCCTTTGTATCTCACCTGGTGGCTGCAGGCTTTTCTATGTGTGAGTGATGAGTTGTGGGCTTAACACATTTTATGATCAGTAACACTGTCACCCCAGTGACTTTCAAGGCATTGTGCTACATTTATGCAAGGTGTGGCCATTAATCTTGACATGGTCGAATTAAAAAATGCCTAGCAGAATAAGAAAGCTTGCTCCTGGGTGTGTCTGGGTGTGACATGCAGGCCTGGTCTTGGGTACTACATAAGGTTGCCCTCTTGAGTACTGTTCCCCTGTTCTGCTTCCCAGTACCATGAACTAGATAGAACAACAAGCTAACTAGAACAACAAGCTACCTCCTTTATTCCTTAAAAAAAAAAGAAAAGAAAAGGAAAGAGAAGAGTAGATACTATAACCATCTTGTAGATGAGGAAATTGAGGCTCTGAGTGGATAATGAAAGGTCTAGCAAAGATCTGAGTCCAAGTTTTCTGATGGCAAAGTCTGCACTTAACTCCTAAACTACATTGCTTCTCATATGCAAGGTCCAGCCTGAGCATGTTTTGGATTGTATGTGGCAAGAGTAAGAGGTGTTCAAGGAAAGACGATTTTTAGTAACTAATTTATGTCATGCTGAAGGCAAGTTTAAAAGCAAGATGGGAAATGAAATCTGGGAGTATCTTCCCAATGAGAAATTTTCTCATGGAGAATGTAGCTAATATTTTACTTGATTCTCAGCAATATATAGAGTACACCGAAATTTGTAAAAACATGTATCATAAAAACCATAATCAACATGGAACACATGGATGGTCAAAGTTTATTTTATTTATGAGATAAGGGAATATGAAGAGGCAAAAAAATACTACCAAGTTTGGGGAAAGCAGATAATTTACATTATCTATTTTTAGTGGGGTTCCACTTTTTTTTCTTTATATGACTACATTAAAACACATACACATTCCATTATAAAAAACAAAACGAAATATACTGAATGGCACCAAGACCTCATAATTAGGACATTAACCATGGTTACTTTCTTATTCTCACGGCTTTGCAATTTTGAGTTTGTATAGGCATAATGTGAAGGGATGAGGAGGACAATAACTTCAATGAGAAGAAGAGGAAGATGAAGAAAAAGTGACAGAAGTTTAATTAGGACTCCTTGACACAGTAGCAAATAAAGACTAGACACAGACAGTAGGTGAGACACAGATACTAATTCACGTAACAGAGTGGACAACTTTAACAATTAACTGATGAGGACCCCCTAAGGAATTCCTCTGCTACGACTCAGTTATTTTTTCCTGTATCTATGTAACTGAAATTTCATCACGATGCATAGTGCCTTAGATCTTTTTTTTTAAAGAGGGAAAAAAGTTCTGAAGGCAAGCATTTGCGTATAATACAGCTGCTTAGTATAGCCATGAGATAAACTATGTTTTAAGAATAAACATGGTTTGATATGAAGGGGTTTTTTTTTGTTTGTTTTGTTTTTTTTTGTGGTGCCGGGGATCGAACTCAGGCCTTTGTGCTTACAAGGCAAGCACTCTAATCACTGAGCTAAATCCCCAGCCCAATATGAAGGGTTTTTAACTTCTGCTGCTTCCTACTTCATCATTTATCCAAAAGTTATTTTATACATGTTTCTTAAACACACACTTTATGAAAATATAAAAATAAACATACATTTTCAAGGTCAGATTCAGTGACGAAACACAGGAAAACACTTACTCCTTGCTGCATATAAGCTGCACATAAAAACCAAAGGCTGTGTATTTTTAGCGATTCATGCAGTAAATGCTCACAAAACTCAAGCAAACAACTAGATGGCCTTTATATCCTAAAACTTACCCTCTCAGTCACAATAGACTTATCTACAAAAATAAAAGTACTGATGGTTGCACCTAAACCATGCTGGGCAGTAAATCTGGTTGGAAGGGCCACAAGGAAAACACTGGGAGGTATGATTTTCCTTGTTTTCACATAAGCTGGAGATTATTCTCTCCTCACATGGCTTTTCCTTACACTGCAAGCTTCTGCTAAAAAGAGGCATTTCAGGCTTGAAATGAAAACAATCCCTTTTAGTGAAAAAGCTAAGAAATGCCTCTTTGGAGTTTCTGATTCTGGAAACAGCTTGCTCTAGGTCCTTAAGGCAAATGCCAGTAATCAAGTAGTTGAACAGCGTCAGGATGTAAACAGTAAAATTGCTGACCAAAGAATTAACCTTGGATGAAAACACTTTATAAGAAGGCCTGTGTGGCTAAGACCAGCTTCTTTGTTCTTGAAGTTAATATGACTTTTATATGCTAGAAGTACTGCATGTTTTTTTCTACTGTAGAGACTTCTGGACTAGATAAAAGTTCGTGATGTTGCTTAAAAACAAAAATACAGAGCACAGAAAAGCTATTCAAATACCAAGCAGTTTTCAGGTTTGTTTCTGTTTTACTTTCACATTTTACTTTTGTGGTTGGCATATGGAAAACCAAACTGGGAAATCATAATGTTCGAGTATTTTAATGGCATGCCGTCGTAGATTTTAACAAGCTTATTTATACAGTAAGACCGCTGCAGAAAGTGTTCAGCTCGATGCCACATTCCAGAATAGCCACTGTTGGTTTCTTTTTCCGAATTGACCATGTTTACAGGTTTCACAAAAATCCCTGATGTCTTCCCAATGTGCTTGGCAATAATAAAATTCATGGCAATATCATCACAGTTTTGAGTTTCATCTATTAAAGTATGGATGGCTGAAGGTTGTCTCTGAAAGAGTTCGAGATATTTGCTGCTGAAGAAGGAGGCTCCAATGAGCACCATAGAGTACTGGTCACCATTTCCAAACCCTGGCACTTGCAGTTCAAAACCTCCGTAACTAAAGATACCTGACGAAGTAGAGACATGCTTTCTAGGAACAAATCCTACAATTTGATCAGGAAATTGCTGGAAAGAGTGAAAAAGAGAAATTAAGTGTCACATTTCTTTAAGCAGACCACGAAAAAGGACAGTTATTACACAGAGAATGAAACTAATTTGTCAGCTTTTCCTTATTTCCCATTTCCACATCTTAAATTCATCTAATTCCAGACAACTTCATAAATCTGTGACCTAAGTTTACAGGTCAAATTCTATCACAACCCAAATCTCTGAAAGAAAAAAGCTCTAACCTCACAAATACTCTCCTAATTTTAAGATTATTTGACCCTAACAAATTCCAGCCACTAAGAAGTCTAGTCCTTCCAAATTCGCTGCAAGAGAAGTTAACTGCTATTTATTGTAGGAGACAAGATATAATGTGATCATTTTGGAAAATGGTTCTAATCTCTTAGGAGTATATAAAATTATAGTTCTCTATGTATGATTTTACTGTTTTTCCATATTGATTTTAATGTTTCTCAAACTCACTCCTGATTTTAAATGTTATAAAAACTTTTATATTTTTATCTATTCTAGCTCGGGTATTTCCTTCTTAAAAATATAAACGAATATAAATACATAAAATGTAAATTATATACAATTGGCTCAAACAATTTGGTCTGCAAACAGAAGCATCTGGCAAAATTTTGTTTTTGTTTGCAAATTCTGTACTGGGTGACACATGTGATCATGGCCCTCTTTTTCACACAAATACAAACATGGCCATCTTTTCTAAAATCCTAGGACAAATTAAGTTTGTGAACCCAGGTATCACTGTATATGCATATAAATATAAATGAAAAATGTGTCAAGATCTTTGAAGTAAAGATAGTAGCAAAAAATTTAGTAATATTAAGGTGAGAGGGACTAAAGCAAAACAAAAGTCAGCAAACAAAAGAAAAATATTGAAATGTGGGAAAGAGGCAAAACTTACAGGACGGAAGGTACAGTTTATTCCTGTAAATACTTCAAGTTTCATGCATTTGTTGAACAGACACGAAACTAGCAGCACACACATTCAGCCAATTAGGGTGCATCAAATCTCATTTCAAAGAACTCACAGTCCAGGGAAGGTTGGTACAAATACATGAACACAGAATTACAATGCAAGAGAAAGCTGTAAATAAATGTAGTTGGGTAATCTGATGGGAGCATGGAGGACGGAGTGGTAACTGTGTTGCTGGAGGAAAGTGGGAGGTCAGGGGAATGGGGATAAAGCAGGAAGGCATCACACAACTTAGAGAATGAAAGACATTTCACAGATGTCTAGTGGAGGAAAAGGGGAAGCACTGAAAATGGAAGTAACAGGTGCACCCAAAGGTGCCAATGAACACCCACTCGATCTTGCTGGCCCGTGTCCCCCCAATCATTACCTGAGGCAGGGAATCGCTCAGACTCATGCTCGCACAATAGATTCAAACTGTTCTTGATCATTTTATGAATACAACCTACTATTGTATTTATACCTCTTGATTATGGTTTACTAGGAGTATTCTAATTAGCCATACTTGTCATATTCTGCCTTCCATCATCTTCACTTTTTGAGTAAACTAATCTTTTTAACCGTTCATAGAAATCTCATAGCTGAAGTATATTAGAACTTGCAGCCTGAGAATTTAATTTACAGGGCTGGGAAAACTGCTGTGCCCACTTAGCATAGCTACCTAATGTTACATCCTGAGTAGTTAATGAAGGAGAGTTATTACGGTGCAAATTAGATCGTTTATTGGGTAGCACAGTACTACCCAATACAGGGCTTCAGAGGATTTGTATGCAGTTCTGATTTCAGGTAATTGTGTTGCAATTTATGAAACTCAGTGTTATTAATACATATCCAGTAAGAAAGTGAGTGAACAATAAAGTCCTGTTTATCCAAGCCAGGATTCAGGGACAAAAAAAAACCTGTCCACAAGAATGGTACATGCAGAATTATTATTGCAGAATTTGTAAACAATGGCCTTAGAAGCAGGATTAAATTTTGTTGAGGCAATAGATGCTTTCTTTTACAAAAAGGTATACACAATAGTAATATAGAAATAAGTAACTCATCTGAGACACGTGTCAGTGGCCTGTGAAAAATTACCCTGCATTCTAGTTTTTGCTGTACCAGGTTATTTCTTCATTGTTCTCTGGAAGGTAATGCCAGTTCTTCTTCCCAATATACTAAAATATTAATTAAATATAGATAAAATATTATAACTTTAATGTTGATTTAACTAAGCTCAGGAAATCTTGATTAGTCTACAACAACTTCACCTACCTTTTAGATAAATAACTAAGTATGATATTTTGAGTAATTTAGGCTAAACCATGTTGACTGGTTAAGTACTAGATAAAACTCCACAGAGGTGGTTTCATAAAAGATGTAGCAACATTACCTGCCAAACTGAGAAAGCAAAAACAAGGTCCTGGGCACTAATGAGTGTGTCATCATCTACCATTAACACCGCTGAAAGGAAATGAAAAAAAAATTTATACTGAATAGTCTGCAAACGAAAGCCAAAGTAGTAAGATACAGTTGCATCTATAAAGATCTCAAATAAAGTTTCTGGCCCAATTAGCAAATAAGAAATGTATTCTTGGAAAGATTTGTCGAGTAGAGAAAATTATTTTTGCATTATAATTGGTTTTATAACTGCCTGAAGGGGATATAATCATGTAATTGTCATCCATCATCCTAGAAACAAATGAATCTATAAATAAAGCCAAGGTTCTTTTAAGCAAATTATAACCTCAAGAAACTCACAAATAGGAACAGAATGACAAAAAACATTTTAAGCTAAATAATCCCTTATTATTTTCTACAATATAATGATATGTATTACAGCATTTCTCCTTTTCTTTTTGCAGTATCAACTTCTTTATTACACGATGTTACGATGTATGTTACATCCTATCCAGTAAACTGCGTTATGAGATCTTAGAAGCCTTTCAAAGTATGTTCTTAAGATTAGCTTCTCCCTTTTTCCTCCGGACAGTGAAGTAGAAAGTCAGAAATCCACGCACCCATTCCAGTTCTGATAAACCACAGCCCTCAGTCTCAGAAGCCAGGTTCAACTCACCGTTGGTTTCCAGCTCAGGGAAGACCTGGAGACGATTTCTCATCCTGTTTGCTATCTGCTGTTTGAAGATCACAGGGACAGGGTGAGGCCCTAGAGAATTCCATAACTCATCTGGTCCCTTCTCCCCAACATTGTTCCACACCACGATCACTTTGTGCAGATGTGGTACTGCCTGATAATGATTTAAAAGTCTCAATAAGAGATCCGTTCTATTGTATGTCTGCATGATAAGAGTAAAAGAATCCAGAGCAGACTTGCCCTGAGATTTTATTTCCCTGCGCAAAGTAAGCATCTTGTCTTCTTTGATACTGGGAAGTAAACTGGTCAAAGCCCCAGCTACCAGCAGTAGCACGAGGATGACCACCAAAGAGAAACGAAGTAGTCGAATCCCCATTACTCTCCCGGGAAGTTTGCAGATGTGGCAACACCTGGAACAGAAATGAGTATAAAATACAGAATCTTAGCATTCTTGGCGATCACCGTATTTTTATGTTTTTTCAATGGAGAGAAATCAATCTTACATTAGGTGATGTAAATTTACTTCTTCCTTACTCTGCAAAAGGTGATCTGGTCTAAAAGATAAAAAGTATAGCCTAATATTCCTTTCATTTTGGCCCTGCTTTTTCTGCAGTTGTAGACAAAAGATCTTATATATACCAAATAAGAATTAAGCATTCTAAAGTTTGAAATTATTTTATCACTAATAATCTAGATCTGAGATTATGTCTAAAATGAGATTATTTTTCCCTTAGTAATATATTAATTTTAAATTATTTTGGTAGCAACTTTTTCCCCATATAAAATCATACACAGAACTATAACACACGAAGCAGATAAAAAAGTGACAGCAGCAGCAAATAATTCTGATGGATTCGACTTACCAGGCCTTGCACTGTGTGTTTCACAGATTAAATTATACATTTATTCATTTACAAAATTAAACAGATACTGATCACTTACTTGTGGCAGGCACTGTTCTAAGTTTTATACATACAGCAATGAGTAAGACAGAGTGACTGCTGTTAGTATCAGAAGAGATAAGGAGAGACAGATAAGCAAATTCAAAAGATTATTTAGGATAGTGATCATGAAGAGAATACGATTCAGAGGAAAATAAATCAGACTGATGTGATTACCAAGCTTATGAGGGGCCTTGTCAACCTCAGCAAGGATACAGATTTTATTCTGTATGAGATGGAAAGCCATTCAAGGGTTTTGATTAGAATATTGTGATTTATCTTTTATTATTATTATTCTCATTTAGATGCTTAGAGATTTAGATGCTTTAGATGCTTAGAGATTAAGTAACCTTCCCAAGTGACTTAATAGAGCTAGAATTTCTCTCAGGAAAATCTGGCCCCAGAGCCCAGGCTCCTCACCCTTGTGGACTATGTGTGCTGCCTGGATTCAAGCCCAGGCTGGACCTGAGGTCGGGCTCCTGGGCTTTGAAGCTCCCTATTTGTGGTACAGACTACAAGGTTCTGCACAACACAGCTATCCATTCTTCTACTTTCCTCCTATACCCGAGGCTTTTCCACAGATGGCCATAAAACAACAGAGAACAAATAACTGAAAAGCATGGCTTAGACATTCATAGGTCAAAATATTTTGTCTAATCAAACTTCTCGATTTTATATGTGAGAATAGGTTAAATCTTACAGTTTTATAGAAACCTAGAACTGATTCCTGGCTTCCACACAATTTCATTTCTATTCTTGCTGACTCCTACTATAGCACCATTGTCCTTCAATTATTTGTTTTACATTCTTTTGTTATTTCTGCTTCCGACTCTAGATTATATATTCCTCCACAAGTCTCCATAACCCTTATATACATGTCCTTATTTTTTATTTTGCCAATGGTCTCATCTTATCCATTTTAGCAATGTATTGATTCACTTTGACATGACTGCAGCCATCTTAAATTATAACTGCCTTGATTTCACTTGCATAAGATTAGTAGTTTTTCCCTGCAGTTTCTCAGCATATTATATATAGATAAGACCATCACAGTGGTATGTGGAGCCACACAACCAGAACTTGACTCTAGGGATACATCTGACTCTTTGCTATTAGCTCAAGATAAAATCAGGCACCAGCCAGGACAAAGGTACTTTTGTCCTAACCCATACATATGCCCCTAATTCTGCCACAAATTGCAGGGATCCAATAGGTCTTGCAGCTGCCCAAGACTATACTTCTGTCAGCAAGTCCCTGGATAAACCACACTATGTGTGATCCTGGATCTGTCTGCCTTTCTTTCTTCAGTATCACGGCAACTCACACACTAGGACCCCTGAGTCTATTCTACTACTGTACTCAAGTACAAAAGCCAGGAATGAGATAAACTGTTGAAGAAAATTTACTTATTACAAGATTGGAAACAAAAAATAATTAGAAGTGTCTAATGAATGCTTAAAAATACCTTTAAAAAAAGAGGTTTCTTAGAATCAACAAAATGAGATATGTGAGATTTTATTCTTGATGACTTCAATCCAGTCTATCCCTTTTTCCTCCTTTTGAGATGATGTCTCTTAGGCTACACAGTAAATAGATACTCTAAATTATTGGTTTTTGTTTGTTTTTGCACAGGGTCTTGCTATGTAGTCCAGGCCTCAAACTTGTGACAATCTTCGTTCCGCAGCCTCCAGAGTGCTGGGATTCCAGGCATGCACCCCCACATCTGGCTAACTTAATGCTTCATACCAATAAAGATGATGAAGCTGGAGAAGATGTCCTACTACTGAGCCAAGCCATACAAAACCAATGTCTCTGTTCTTGTTGTTCTTCATGCATCTGAATTTTGGTTCTTTCCACTCTCTTGGAACATGTACTGTGTGTTTACATACAGAGAACTATCTAAGCTCTTGATTTTACATCTTTTGGTTAAAGTTAAGCAGCTGCAGCTTAGGCCATCATTCTTCCTATCTAACAGAATATTCTATTACAGATGAAATCTCACTTTATTTTCCAAATGATGTCTAATAAACCTTTTGCTTTTCACTGAGGAGACCTGGCAAGTGGTCGGGTTAAAGTGACCATCATATTCCTAGTTCCCTGTTTCATGCTGTGAGGTGTGTTTTCAACTGTAGAAAATTTTCTCTATATAGCTCATGGAACTACAGGGGCCATACAGACCAGACCTTTACCTCTTCCTTTGCCGTTTGTGAGGATGGAGAATGGGGAATTCCAAGTGGAACAAGGGCATAAATGCCATGATGTGACGGTGCAATGAGGCGCAGGCAGGCGCAGGAAGAGCTGCTTCACAGTGGCAAGGAAGGTCACTGTCCCCACAGCTCTTAGTTTTCAACAGTCCGGGTTTGAAAAGCAATGTTATCTCGATGGTAAGCTTTTTGGAGAGTTTCAAGGCTATTCTCTCCTGGACTTTTTCTGCAGTTTGTTCTATTAAGAAAAGCAATTCTGTGTTTCCTGGCCTACTGTGGCTTCACTGTAAGACATGAATAAAACAAATTATTTCTGAGGTTACCTCAGCTTTACTATGATTATTTTTCAGGGACTGTAACTTAAGGCTTTAGAGGACAACATTTTCATTTTATGTACCCTCTTACTAAGACAACATGTACCATTAATATAGTCAGCCAAAGACAAACCATATGAATTAATCATCTTGATTCAAAGAGTTGAGAATCCTTTTAATAATGAATCAGAAGCATCCCATAATATCCCATAGTTTCAGTTCTGCTTAAAAATTGCCAGTTATGAACACTCAGAGTAAAGAACATTTTGACAATTGCATTAAAGTATACTAGAACAAGATCACTATATTCAGATGAGCAGGAATAGAGTATTGTAAAACTGACATAAAAGTGTTTCTAAAGTGGACAATAACTTACCACGTGTCAATTTAGTCTAGAAAGGTAATGAAGAGTAATTACTGTAGCTTACTGTAAACATATGGTGTCAAAGACACTTGTGAATGACTGCTTCGATATTATCTATACTTTGAAGTAGTGTATTCCTCGTACACATTGTAGAAACTTTCTCTTTCAGATAGTGTCCAATCCCCTATTTTACCTCGATTAGAAAGGCTTCCAGAAATATGAATAATTTATATCTTTAGAAACATATTGTAAATATTTCATTTGGCATTTATTAAATAAAGCAGTCCAATAAAATTATACAAACTTTTTTGGCTTGTGTGGAAAAGTGAGAGCAAGGACATCAGAGACTGTGGTGCAAGAAATTTACTGTACTTTACGAAGAGTGAGGCTAAAACTCTATTGTAGTTCCATCAGAAACAACTTTAGTACAGTTGGGAGATTAATAACTACAGCTGTACGGATTTTACAGTTTGCAGCTTTCTTCTTTTCTTTCCTAGAGAAAGAATCTATCATCTAATTCACAGCTTTGAGCTGTGCATGGAAGATACAAGAACACATCTGGATGACTTAGATCTTACTCATAAAGAACCAAGAAGAAATTGAGGCATTTCTTAGTTCTCTTGCTCTCAATTCCTAAATTTTCCTTTAAAATTTTTAAAATTATATATGCCCTGTCTCATTCCAAAGAGGAATTGATAGCTCTTACTCTGTTCACTTTCTGCCCATCTTTCATCCCCATAACTACAGCAGATGAAATGTAACTTTGATAAACACTGTAAATATCAGAATCCTTCCTCTTATTATGGTGATACCTCAGTTCGCAAATTTAATTCATTGCATAATTCTGGAAAAGATGGCCATGTTCATGTTTGTGAGGGAAAGATTAAGCACTGTAGATATCAGCAAAACAAAATAAGAATCCTTCCTCTTTTCTTTATTACAGTGGCACCTTGGTTCACGAACTTCATCGTTCCAAGATTCTGAAAACGATGGCCACATTCATGTTTGTGCAGAGTTCACAAACAAAAAGAAAATTTGCCAAATGCTTCTGTTTGCAAACCAAGTTGTTTGCAAACAGAAGCATTTGTGAACCAATGTACCACTGTACTTGAGAAATCAGAGTTCTCAATGATATATATTTTTTGCACCTATGTAACTTACTAGGTCTTCATAAGTACAAAGCACATCGTTTAGTTATTTAGTTACGCATTATTATTTCAGCATCTTCCACATCAAAGGTTTTCAACTAGGGACAATTGTGTTCTCCAGGGAACACAGCAAAGTCTGGAGATAAAGCACTCAAAGGGAAACACTATTGGTATCTTGTAGGTAGATGTCCAGGATGCTGCCAAACACCCAACAACACTTGGGATGGCCACCCAAAGCAAGTATTACCTGAGCTAATATAGCAATCATGGCAAGGTTGAGAAACTCTGCTCTACATATTAGTTGCCTAAGACACACTTGAACCTGACAGGTGGGCAGCCTCTGAAAACCCTACTGCCATTTGTTGTACTAGAACGCTAAGGGACAAAGCCATGTCTCTAAAACTGCCTCAATATTTACCTATCTCACTATATAAACACATAAACTCAGAGAGCTGGAAGAAACCTCTGAGCTTTCCTAAACCAACTTCCTTGTTTCACATAGATGAATTCAGGGTCCAGAGATAAGGAACTGCCTAAGGTCATGTAGCTGGATTGAGCTAATCAGCAACAGGGCCAGGGCAAGAATTTCCTGGATGGCTCAGTCCATCACTCTTTCCACATGTTGCAGTAAATTCTGCCAGGATGTGTCAAAAAATAAATACACAAGATTGTCACTATGGTACATGCAAGATAATGTGAAAGTTAATACCTGGTATTCTAGAAGTTGTTATCGATTTAATGAGATTTCACATCTCATAAAATTCACTCACAGAGTTTAGAGGTTTTTAATATACACAGAGTTTTGGAAATGTCATCACAATTTTTAAAACATTTTTAACACCCCCAAAAGAACCCATTAGAGGTTGCTTCCATTTCAGACCCATTAGCAGTTGCTTCCATTTCTATTATTTTCAACCACCAACCTCTACTTTAGCCCCAGAAAATTATGAATTTGCTTTCTGTCTCAACAGTTTTGCCTATTCATCACATTTCCTAGGATTAGAATCGTAGAATATAAGGCCATCATACATGGGTTTTACATTAGCAAAAGTTTTCCAGGCCGGGGATTTAGCTCAGTGATTAGAGTGCCTGCCTCACAATCACAAGGCCCTGAGTTCGATCCCCAGCACCGTAAAAAAAAAAAAAAAAAAGTTTTTCAAGATTTTTCAAGGTTCATATATGTTGTAGTACATACGGGTACCTCATTTATTTATTTAGTTTTTGGTCATTTCATTGTATGGATATACCACATTTTATCTCTTTATCAGTTGCTGGACATTTTGGTTGTTTCCACATTTTGGCTATGATGAATACTACTGTTATGAAGATTCATGCACAAATGTTTATGTGAACATATAGTCTCATTTCTCTTCAAACATATCTAGGAGTGGAACTGCTGGGTCCTTACGTCAGCAGTATTCAAACACCAGAGAATTGAAGTATTTTTTGGAAAGGCATTATTTAAAATAATAAGAAATTTTCTTAAAGCTGGACATAAGATAGAATGACAAAATAAATATCACATAGTCTGTGAATCAACAGTTACACATTCTCTTTCATGTGGTCTTTAAATGATCAGGTAATATGATTTTTCAAAAAACTGCTATTTGGTTTTTTACTAAATTATCTATCAAAGTTCCCTAGAAGTTACGCTATTGAAGAATTCTTTTCTCAGGGCTAGTTTCTTCAGATGACAAGAGAAATAATTATTCAGAGAGAAGCTGTAAACAAACATGTCAGAACACAGCACGAAAAAAAGTAGTTGAGTCCTCTGGCTCTCAAGGTGGGAAAGCAGTGAACAGTTTGGTGTCATACAATGAGAAGCCACCATTTTCATTTTGATGCCACAGATGGTAGAAGAATGTTCACTACTCTGCCATCTCACTATGAGATTTGCCAGACTGCAGACTGTTTCCTCTCCATCTCATCCTTTAGGATATGGACTTGCCTAAAATGATGAGTATGTATAATACCGATGCTCAGAAATGGCCTTCAGCTGCCAAGAGACAGACTCATTCCAAGATGGAATGCAATGGTTGATCAGAACCTGCACTTTCCATCTATGAATAGCAAGATGACACTTGAAAGAAACAGCCGCACAAATGAAGAGCAGTTTCTGACCAGGCAGACTGCATGCAGATGACATAGTGTTCAAACAAAGGCAAAGGAGCACCAGGTGTCAAATTCAAAGCGGACTTCGCCCTTGCTGATACCTACATACAGCCAGCTGTTGCAGGGCTCCATGTATTGGCATGTGCACTTACCCACAGATAATTCTCTCTCTCTCCATCTGACAAATTCCTCAGGAACCTTTCAAATATCACCTACTCTGCAAAAGATTCCCTCGCCTCTCTCCTTCAGCACCCCTGTGAACTCTGAACGCTGGGCGACCACACTAGACCTTGTTTCCAGGCATTGCAACTGTGCCTTTGGCTCTTTTTCAGTCTGCATGTATCTGCAGAGCAGTTTCCGTCTGTCTTTATAACCCAGAAGAGGCTCTGGCCCATTTTTTAAGATTATTGACTGCTGAACAGAGTAAGGGAATCTAAGTTTAACTTAATCTTACCTTTACACTGGATGCTTAACATTTTATTTTATTCATATACATTTGCAGTACATAATGTTTACATTCCTTGTGAGTTGGTACATGTACATAACACATCTTAATTCCTTTTTCAACCTCTTTTCCTTCCCCTACCTAAGCCTTCCCTCCATCTCTCGATCTCTTTCCCATTTACGAAAGATCTCTCTACTTCCTATATATTTTATTTTGCTCTTTATTTGTATTTTGGGTTTCTCACATAAGAGAAACCATGTGATATTTAAGCTTGTGTCTTTGATTTACTTAACATTATGGTCTCAAGGTAAACTCATTTTCCCACAAATGACTCAAGTTTGTCTTTATGGCCTAGTAGTCCTCCATTGTGTGAATATATTTTATCAATTCATCTGTTGATGGTCATATCAGTTGCTTTCAGGATTTAGCTATTATGAATTGTGCTGCTATAGACATTGGCATGTACGTATCACTATATGTTTTTGGGGAGGATACATACCTAGTTGGGTCAGATGGAATTTCTAGGTTTAGTTTGCTTGTTCGTTCTTAAATTTTGGGGCTTTTTTTTCTTTTTCTTTTTTGGTACCAGGAATTGAATCTAGGGCCTCCCATTTGCTAGGCAGGCACTGAAGCACTGAGCTACATTTCTGGCCCTCTAGTTTTAGTTTATTAAGGAATCTCCATACTGATTTCCACAGTAGTTGTAATAGTTTACCTTCCTACCAACAATGTAGAAGAATCCCTTTTTTCCTGTAGCCTCTCCAACACCTATTATTGTTTGCTTTCTTGACAATGGCCATTTTTCTGGGGTAGGATAGAATCTTAATGTTGTTATAATTAGCATTTGTCTAATTCCAGAAATGCTGTACATTTCTTCAAGTATTTATTGGCCATTTGCACTTCTTCTGTTAAGAGTTTATTCATTTCACTTACTCATTTTTTGATTGAGTCTTTTATTTTGGGGAGTCTAATTTTTCAGAGTTCTTTATATATTCTAGGTATTAGTCCTCTGAGGAATAGCTGGCAAAATTTTCCCTCTTTCTGTAGGTTGTCTTTCACTCTCGGTTCTTTTGCTGTCCAGACACTTTTTAATTTGTTATGATCCCATTTGTTGATTCTGATACTATTTCCTATACAACTGGGGTTCTGTTCATAAAGTCCTTGCCTATGTCTATGACAAGAGTTTTCCCTATTTTATCTTCCAACAGGTTAAGTGTTTCTGTCTTAACATTTACTTCTTTGATCTGCTTTGATTTTAGTTTAGTATACGATGGGACCTATGGGTCCAGATTCAGGTTTCTGCATGTGGAAAGCCAGTTTTCCCAATACCATTTATTAGAGAGGCTGTTTTTCTTCCCATGTATACTTAACACTTCAACAGAATAAGCACAAATTAAATGCAAATTAAGGACTAATTATGATGAGACAACACCCCCCCCAATTTTTCTCTATATAAAAGACCTGTGTGGGGACTAGAAGAGCCAATCATGAAGTGTGCCCTCAATCACAGAAGTCACCTTTCTACTCTCAGATCTGTGGCTAACCTATTTGATAAGTAAAAATTGTATCAGATCTCTGGCTTTCAATATCCTTCCAAATATATTCTCCATTGAACTGTCTCTGAACATCTCTATTTCACTGGAAGCTCTTGGTGAATGAACCAGTTTGCTGTTGCAGGGTGGGGAGAGAGATCATCCTTTGTTAGACATTATCATCCTTGAGAAGGCTTAAGAGATAATAACCTGAAACTGTATTACATAATCAGGCAGGCAACATACATGTTTTAAATAGACAAAAATGTCTTACATGGCTGAGTGCTGAAAATTTAGTTTGGGTCCTCAAAGTGACCAAAACTACAGACCAGCGGTGGCAAACCTATGGGACGCGTGCCACAGGTAGCTGTTTGTTATTACTGGAAGCTCTAGAAGGCATGGGGTCATTGCTATAGACTTTAGGATAAGTGACAGAAAAAGAAAACCAAGTCAGTTCCCTGTTGTTATTAAAGTCAGCCTTTTCCATTAATTTCTTCCCCAAGTGCTGGGGACTGAATTCAGGGCCTTGCACAGAGCTACAACCCCAACCCTTTCTTATTCTGTATTTTGAGACAGGGCCAACCCTTTTTCATTCTTTAAAACAAGGTCTCATTAAATTGCCCATACAGGACTTAAAGTTACAATCTTCCCACCTCAGCCTCCCAGAGTGCTGGGATTCTAGGCATGTCCCAACATACCTGGCTTCCATTAAATTTTAAGCGGCATAATCTAGGCTTTACTTAATTGTAGAATAACTGAATGCCAGAAATAATATATAAAAGGTAGTTTTTCTTCACAAACATTTTCCAGGTGCTACACAGTATTCTGGGAAGAGCTTTAGACTGAAAAATTTTACCCATATCCAGGAAATTTGTTCTTTTCACTGTTATTTTAGAAATGCCATGTAGCTCTTCTCATTTTCTACCAATTCCATCCTCACCTTCCTAAATGTTTCTCTTAGTTTTTTTCCTAAAGAGCCCTACTACCTTTATAAGATACTTTTAAATACATCAAAATAATTTAAATTATTTTCTGTTAATAGCAAATATAATAGAAAAGGCAGGGATGGGAATAAATTTATAATAATAACAAAGAGTCCATGTCACGCCACAGATTCATCTTGAAATCATGTTGTGTTTGTGACCAATTAATCTTACAGTATGTGAATGGATCATCAAGCTGGTCAATTATATTATGAACCATTAAGGCTAATGTGATCCATCTTTTCTATGCACGGGATGAGTGGTTATATACGTACATAATTGGTTATTGGTAATTGGTTATCCTATACATAATTAAACCCTGTCATTTAGAGGGCCTAGTCTTCCCTTTTCTATGTTTTTGAAATTTCAGCTCTTGAACAATATTGCTAAAACACACTGAGAAATAGCTATATTTGCTGCAGTGTCACATTTGAATAGACAGATACTGCTGCAGCAGCTCATCTCTCAATGCAAGCTGTGGAGAAACATTTCTTACTGATTACATTACATATCAAGTCCTCCTGCCAGCAGCCAGGTTGTGTGAGACATTTTTGCATGGATAAATCAGGTTAGAAGGAACAGGGGCAGCATTTAAAACAGGGATATCAGTCACTATGTATCTGTGTCTCTGTATCTCTTCCTGATCCCACCCCTTACCCACAGCAAAGCCACTCATCAATCTTGGCATTTTCTACTTTTCTTCTTTGTTTTCCTATACAAAGCATCATATTCTTTCTCAACACAGCTACAGGCAGGTACTATAAATTAACTGGTCTCCGTTTTATTGGTTTATGAGAAAATAACACATAAATATTACATGTAGAATATTTCTTAAAGCACCACCTGTCCCTTTCCACCCAGCCATTTGTCACTGGGAGAATGAGGTCCTCTCTACATTCTAAGTGCATAGGTATGAATTATGAGATGAAAGTTCTTTCTAGCCTTGCACCCTTTCTTCTGGAATTGCCAACTAATTGTAGCTATTGATGATGGCGATAATGCGGATGCTTGGAGACAACCAATCCAAAGGACATATTCTGGGGCAGGAGTAAGAGTGGCTTGATTCCTAAGAGGAACATTAATGACTTGTAAAAATTCAAGGAGTTGATGCATCCTAAGAAGAAAGCTAGAAATAGAAAAGCATTTTTAGCTTAGTACTCTACAGTGCAATGCAAAATTAGTTCCAGAAATGGGTCAAAAAGGACTACATCTACAAATATATTAATTTTATCATTCCAAGATACTGGAACTTTTCACTGAACCGCTGTTTTAGTCACAGGAAAATGGGGTGGGGGTGGCTGCCAGGCAACAGAGCCTTAGAATATTCTATAGAATCCTCTCCCTTTCACCCAAGACTGGTTTTTGGCACCTTCCAAACCACTTATCTAAGAGAAATAGATATCATATTTATGAATCATGGCTAATGAATAATTTCAGATAGCAAACCTAAGACGGAAGCAATCCCAATTCATATGCGCTTTCTCACTTTTTTAGAGGAAGGTCAAAATACACATGGTGGTCCAGTCAACAGAAATGTACAGGTGCCTACCAAATGCCCAGCTCTATAAGGTACAATAAGTAGGCAGAGTACCTGTCCTCACTGAGCCTAACAATAGTCATGAAAACTGTCAAAGCTCTCACGTCACACAACACATACCTCAAATAGGTAACATTTCTAATTTTTAGAAAGAAGGGAAATAAAACATATCCACTCCATTTTGTAGATGGGGAGGCTAAAAGTGAGAATACTAAATGAACTCTCTGAGCCACAGGAAGAATAGTGGGTCAGAAACAAACTCCTGATGTACTCTTGAGCCACTTTTTATTATCTTTGTCTTTTTTGTGTGTTCTATTTTTAGCTTTATTTCAGTCTATAAGAATATTTTAAATTCATAGGTACTGGAGTTAGGGGTATAGCTTCGTGGTATAGTTTCACATTTAGCATGTGTGAAGCCAAAAAACAAAAATATAAACAAAATAGAATAGGTGTTGGTTTCATTCTATAATTAGACTAGTATTTCGATGGATCCGTACTGGAAGAGATTTTACAGTGCTTTCCAATCCCTGGCTCAAGTAAGGACTTTTATTTTCAAGGAACACTTTTTTATTTGTTGTTTATTTGTTTGTTTTTTTTTTTAGATAGGGTCTTGCTGTGTAGTTCAGGCCGGCCTTGAACTCATTATGCACCCCAAGCTGGCCTCAAACTCGCGATGATCCTCCTGCTTCGGCCTCCCAAGTGCTGGGATTACAGGTGTGCACCACCATGCCCGGCCAAAAACCTTTCTATAGAGATACTTTTTCTTGGAGCTAAAATACTGACATTTTATCCATATACTTAGGAGCATTATTTGCAATAGCCAAAAGGGAGAAGCAAACCAAACGTTCAATGATCAGTGGATAATACATTCAGAAAATGTGGTATATATTTACAGGGGAATATTATCCAACTTTAAAAAGGAAGAGAACTCTGATACCTGCTACAATATGCATGAAACTTAAGGACACTATGGTAGGTGAAAGAAGCTCAGACACTAAAAACAACAAGTAATACATGATTTCACTTAAATAAGGCGCTAAGGAGAGTCAAATTCATAGAAACAGAAACTAGACTTGCAGTTGCCAGGGGCCGGGGGTAGAAGGAAATGAATGATTGTTTAGTGGGTATGAGATTTCAGTTTTACAAGATGAAAAAGTCCTAGAGATTAGTTATACAACAATATAAAATATTTGTCACTACCGAACTGTTCATTTAAAATGGTTAAGATGATAAATTTTATTTTACATGTATTTGGTACATGTACATGTATTTTACATGTATTTAAAGCCAAAAAATTCTGCCACTTACCTCATTATGCTATTTTTTTAAAACTTTCCTTAGGACTCAGTGACTGACAGGAACAGGTTCTCGTGACACTACGAAGGAAAATCAAAAAGTTTTCTGTGATGTTTTGTTAATCAGCAGCAAATTTTAAAAAGGAATTATTTTTATGCCATTGTCCATAGGCTCTGAATTATTCTTAAGGGAGAATTTGCTATTCTGTGTTCTAAGAATTACATTTAAGCAGATACAATGACTTCCTGGTTGATGATAACCCTGCTAGATTTTCGTTTTTATCTTCTTCTTCAGGTCAACAAGCAACATAAACTGATATCTTTCCAGCTATCTAATGCTACACATTTGAAACCAGAGTATATATGCCATGGAGTAAAACCTTTGAACACGTACATATTTTGCATTTGTATTCAATTTCTAGATTTACATGTATCTGCACTCTTACCCACTATTATAAATCTGTTTTTCACCAGAAGTTCACAGGACATTCCATTTGAAGACTCTAAAAAAAATCACTGGGTCTAAAGTAGGTTTGCAGAGAAGGGCCAGGATAGATTACAGAGGATGAGAGATGGCATCTTTCCCAGTCTTGCTGAGTGCTGTTGGAAAGAAGCTGGAACCATGGCTGGAGATGAGCTTCTGCCCCTTCAGTCTCTAGGCTTTCATGACTCAGTCTTCAACTGTATGTCTTGGAAGCTGGTTTTTTATATTTTCCCCATAGAACACACATACTTAACCCAGTGCGATTAATTGATGATATAAGTACTTAAAAGTTCCCAATAGAAATACATTTGCAACTTAAAAATATTCATCACTATATCTATTTTATATTCTTATGTATCCATGTCTACTTAATGCTATAACCTGGGAAGGAACCAAGAATTATGACAGGAAACTTTTCATACTTTGCATCTGACTAGAGACATGCAAAATGCTGATCATCTAAACAGAGCTGAAGAATCATTTTTAATTTCTCTAAATCATACTCTTTCATGACAGAAAATTACTGCAAGGGCAAAGGAATGGTTTAGAATACATACGAAGACTCACTATAAGATAAATGTCCCCTTTACTCCCCCAAGAGCATCTCTTGTGTACAACCTAAACATTACATTGGTACTCAATGTAATGTTGAGTCCAAAACTCAAATACTGGACTGATCTGTCACTATCTCCCTCTCTTTACATCAGCTCCTCTTCACAAAATCCTTCCAGGGAAAGAACCTTGACTTATCTGGCTTTGTACTTCCAGTGCCAGCCCAGGGCCTGGCACACAGCAGATACTAAATGATTACTGAATGAATGAATCAAACCTTCACCTGGAAACACACAGATTAACATACATGTATGAGACAAATAGTCAAGATAACAAAAGAAATGGGGCACAGAGGGGAACATTTTCCATTCACAGAACTTTTCCTGATTTAAACAATGTCCATCTGCACTTCATACTGAAAACAAAAATGCCCTTAGCACTGAATATGGCCATTATGCTGTCCAAGCTGGAAAGATGCAACGTGGCAGTGCCACTTTTTGAAAGGAGAAGATCCTTATAAGAGGACCTATTTTCTATCTTTGGAGGTGGGACTTGGGAAAATTAGAATCTCTGGAAATTGATATAATGGAAATTAAACTTCAATTTCTGTAACGTATTTCAAAACTATTTGAAAAAGGGTAACACAGGTTTCTCTGTAAACCAGCTGAGTAACTTCATATTTGTGGCAGTACAAGATAAAAGACAATTTATTTTCAAAGGTAGAATATAAAAACATGGGCTCAAATTGCAATTGATGTTGATGGGTTAAGAGAATGCTGGAAACCCGTTACTGAGACTTGGTTATTTCTCTATATCGTCCCTCTCCCAGTTACACCATATTGAAATAAAGCAGTTTTGAAGAAAAGCCCAATTGCAATGGAAATATTTATCATTCATCTACCTAGTTTGAACCCAATTAAGGTTTCTCCAGCAGTGCAGTAGAGTAAAACTCAAAGTCTGTTGCAAATACAAAAGCTTCCTTAAGAAAGTAAATGCTACCATTTGAAAGTATTTCTATGTTTAAATTAAAATAATGAAATAATGCTGAGAAAAGGCAAGGTCAAAATACTCTTCTCAGAAGAGTATTAATTTGAAGACTGTTTTGACACAGCAGTTTAAAATCATGAATATTTTAAAATCGCAAAATAACTACATTATATTTTCAAAATCAAACGACTAAATCACACGAAGTTTCAAAACTGAGAGCAAACACGCATACGGCCTCACTGGGGAAACAAACAAACAAACAAACAAACAAACAAAAAACTCCAACAAATTAACGCCAGAGCATTTTGCGATCTCACCTCGATTGCAGAGATTGCAGTGGGGTCAGTCGATTTATTTGCTTGTAGCTTGATTAGCACAAAACAGAAAGGACGTCTCGCCTGCTCATTTTCGTTCTTCCTAAAGCAAGAAGCGTGTGCACGTACCCAGCCTCATCCGCTGGACTGATGCTCTGGGAAGTGGCGCCGTCTGCAAAGTGAGCGCCGGGAGCAGGGCACAGTACCCGAATGGCCACCCCTCCTCTCGGTGACGCTCCACTTCCTGTCAGGCTAACAAGCATTCCCAAGAAGCTCGATTTTGTAGTTCCCAGCCCACCTCCGAAAGCCAGGCCTTGTTCCTCACAAGAACTTTTAATCATTCACGTGACGGACCACCTGACCTTCCCCAGTCATAGTCCCGGAAAGGGGCCCAGGAGCGTCCCACTCTGCCAGCTGCGCGCCCTGAAACCGGCGGCGAGGCTTTGCGAGCTGGGGACGACCTGGGAGCAAAAGGGACGCGCGGTCTCCGGGTTCCCGGCGGCCGAGACTCTCGGGGAAGCAAAGCAGTAACCAAATCTCAATTCAGTCCTCTGGGTTCTCCTTGTCAAGGGCTCTCTGAAATACCTTCGAGTCTTTCTTTGGAAAGACACTAAATGGTGGCCTCCTGCGTGGCCGGCCGGAGGGCCAGGCGCTGTTTCCGCGCGTGGGCTACCCAGCAAAACCATCCCTTGCGTCCGGCACCTGGGGGCGAACGCGTGGCCACCTGGATTTTAGGCGGCGCTCCCCAGGGCGTCGCGACTCAGTGGCCCTAGGGGTGAACGACGAGGAGGCAGGCGCTGACTCCAGCGCATCCGGGAACACGGGTAGGCGGTAGGCGGTCCGGGTGGGCGTGAGCAGGCTCTGAACCTCCCGTCCAGCCCAGTCTGTGGGTCGCCAAGTCAGGATTTTCTGGAGGTCCAGCTAGCGGGACCGCCAATCTGCTCAGTTCCTCTAGCCCGCGGTAGTCGCCACTTCTTCTCCAGCACACAGAAGCGGTCTCACCGCCCCAGCGGTGGAGGCTCCGCCCCTGCGGTGGAGGCCCCGCCCCTGACACGCCCCCTCTCATTCCAGTCCCAAGACGCGTTGCGCGGCTGGGCCGGAAGTTGGCGAGTTCCCGGGCGTGTGTCTGGGTCTGTGTCTCTCAGCCGTGCGCGGCCGCCGTCCACCTCTGGGGGTTTCCGTCTGAGGCGTCACTGCTGTCACTACCATCACCCCACGGAACCACTTCTAGAGAGGAATAGGCCCGGCCCTTCGCCGGGCAAGGAAGATGTTGCCTCTGTCCATCAAGGATGATGAATACAAACCACCCAAGTTCAATCTGTTTGGCAAGATCTCGAGCTGGTTTAGGTGCGGGGTGCTGTTGGTCGGGAAACGGGGTGTCGGACAGGAGAAAAAGCCCAGACCTAAGGATGACGAGCGCCCCTGACGCTCCCTCAGCTCCCTGCTGTGGGGAAAAGAAGCGTGTGGACGGGAGGGTCTTGAAAGGGGCACCAAGCTTCGGGCTCCCTGCACGCCTTTTACTCTACACCTTTTTCACATTTGTGTCATCTTCAGGTCTATCCTGTCGGACAAGACGTCTCGGAACCTGTTTTTCTTCCTGTGCCTAAATCTCTCTTTTGCTTTTGTGGAACTACTCTACGGCATCTGGAGCAACTGGTAACCAAAGGGAAAGTGGTTGGGGCGGAAGCCGGGGTGGGAGAGACCAAGTCCTATTTGCTTAGTGCCACGTAGCTCCTTACCGGGACGTTCAGGTCTTACCTGCCACCACCTCTGCTGCCGAGTTGCTATTCGTACCCACACGAAACTGGCAGGGCCACATTTCTGAAGATCCCAGGCCTATCATGTGCAGCCCACTTCTCCCTCAGCTCCTTCAGATAAGACAGCCCTCTCTGAAGTCTGCCTACTTTAGCTTTTCCCTCTTGGAATTGGGAGAAACCTGTTCCTTGTGTCTCTGTGGGGGAGTGGCATTTGGATTTCACCCTTAAGATTCTGAATGGGACTGTGTGAGGCGTTCTGCTTAATTATCAAGTCTTCGACCTTTGCAAAGATTTATAAAGGGATACCCAGGAAAATATATGTCATTCTCTTTTCCCTTTAATGCTGAAATTTTCTCATAGTTTTCATCTGGTTTTAACTGCAGTAGAAAATCCTATATAGATTTCTAAAAACATCTCTTGACTTGATGGGTTTTGGTATCACCTTTGTTTTGTTGTTGCTGTTTGTTTTTTGGAAACCACTTTGGGAAGAAAATGTGTTCTTAACTACGGAAATGAAATTTCCATTTTTAGGTATTTGCTGTTGAATGTCTTGAGGTCTTCTGAAATTGTTCACAGTAAAATTGTCACTTATAAGTGTGCTAACTCCGTTATTAGATCTTAACCCATTTAAGAATCTGGTGGAAGTTAACACTCAGAGTTTTATGTAAATCTGCAGGGTGTTCTCAGATTTCCTGAAATAAATACTGGATTCTAGGTGAAGCAGCTATGCCATTTATGCTGTGTTTTGTATTAAATAGTCCGTCCTTTGAGGTCCATTTACAGTTATTCTTTGGTCTTTGTCTCCATTGAAATTGAATAATGACATTAGATACTATCACCAGATTTTGTGATATCCATACTGTTACTTGAAAAAGTAGATTTATAAATTTAACTGTCATTTAGTTTTATCAAATAATAATCAGCATTTTATAAAAATTGGCTTTGTCACTACTTGAGTGTGAAAGGCATAGTTATACAATTAAATCTTTTTTTTTTTTAATTTTTATTTTTACCAAGAACATGTATTGGTACATTGTATACATAATGATCATAACAATTAAATCTTGATATATTTAATAACTATGTTGAATCCCTGGGGAAGTGTGTGCATGTGTAATAAGGATGCTCCATTCCAGATTATTTCTTACTGCCATAAAGTTAATGTACTTAATGTATTGCATTAAAAGCACCATAGATTTAACTTGTATTTGAATAGCTGTACTTTAATCATGATTATGCAATATTTATATTCTGCATTTTCCTCTTCCTAAATTTTGCCATAATTTTGGCATATGTGCTGATTGTGGTTTAGATAATGTGCATTCTGCTGTAGTTACTTTGTAATACCTTATATTTCATTATGGCCCTATATGAGAACAAATCACTTCATGAAATATCTTTTTCAAAGGATTCATATTGGAAGTGCTTAAATCACATCTTCCATGGAATGTGAAGTATAGAGTGACTTTTTGATATGTAGAGATCAATTAAGGAGAATACTAAGGCCATTATTTTCTCACCCATTTGTCATTATACATCAGAACATAAGGAAAGCATCACTGGTAGGTGACTTGATGTGCTCTTAATTTACTCTTCTGCTCTAGGATTTTGCTCTGCTCCCGTTAGATGACTTGTTCTAGACCCTTCTAGTTTATTCTTCCATTATATTGTTATTGCCTTTGGATTTGAAGTGTGGCTTCAGTGTCTTGTTATATACCTCAATCATTTGGCAAGTATTCATTTTCTTGTGCCTATATATATTAACTTCCACATCTGCAATCACTTATTCCCCAATATTATTTTTTATGAGTGGATATGAAGTATACACTTTTTCATTGATATTTGAACATATTTAGAAATTATTCTGGCCTTTTCCTAATCTTCCTTAATTTTGTTTAGACACCAAAAATTTTCAGTTCTTTTGTTGGTTGATCAATAATATCTTGATTTGCCTGGATTATCTCTATGCATATGGGTTCAGTTAACTTTTAAATTCCTTTATAACCCACTTTGGTTTTTATAGTCATTTCTGTGTTCAACTTTAAAAATAAATTTCAAATTATTGAGAATACGAAGTATCAAGAAACATTTTTCTGATGGGGATTAAACCTGAATGAAACACTCTTCACTAATGACTCATAGAAACAGTTGATACAGTTGCATGGCAAATATTCAATTTTTCTAGTTTTTGTTCAGAGCCTTCATTTTAACAGAACTTAATTACGGTTGATTTACATTCTTGATGGTGAGACGGTGTCTTCAGTGGAAGAATAGCTAAGTTGTTTATTTTTCCTCCACTAAATATCTATTCCCTTTCAGCTTGAATGTAAGCTTTGTTAAAGTAACCAATCTTTTTCTGTCTTATTTAGGGACCTTAGTACATAGCACATCGTAGGTGCTTAATACTTACCATCTGAATGAAAAAATAAGGGAAGAACGAATTTATGAAATTTATCTATCTATACTAAACAGGCTAACTGCCTCATTAGGGGATAATAAAACCCAAATATTTAACTTCTTTCTCTCATTCATAGGAAAATGGTAGGAACATTATATGTGTTTTTTCTTTCCTTTTAGTCTTCATTTCCTCCCAATGTTATATTTTTCAGTCATTTATTGTTGAGTAACTGTTCCATCACAAGGTAATATAAGAGTGTAGTTTTGAATCACTGAGGATTTTCAATGGTTCATTTTCAATTTACAGTAAACCCCCAAAATAATTGTTGATTAAATAAGATAATACCTCATATTCAAGATGGCTAATAAAGTTCCAGCCCTTCCATGCAGCAGAATATCTACAGTGCAGAGGAAAAGAGGAAAATGGTTGTGCATTGTCTTTTAAAGAGATTTATCTACATGTTAGCAACACTTTCACTACAACTTTAATCACATGATCATGCCTAGTTGTAATTGTGGTCCATTGCAGTCAAACATGTAGTCTGCTAAAAATCAAGGGTACTTTATTGAAGGAAAGCAGGAAATGTGTGGCTACCTTAGGTTCTGGAAATAGAACTGGAGAAAGAGATAGATCTAACATCTTCTATAGGTAGAAAATCAAGGCCTAGAGTTCTTTCTAAAGTAGCAGCAGGGGCTATAGCAACTGTTACCCCAATTTTTCTCTACCACATTATTACTTTTTTTCTAATATCTTAATATAGTTTGCTTTCTCTTATTCTTCTGTTTTATTCTACTTCACCATCTATTTTAAAAGTTTGATGTCAGTTGTACTGTTTACCAGACCTGTAAGTATTTGCTCAAGAAATGTTTAAGGCAATACTGGGCATTTGTTTGGTCCTACTTCTATATAATATGTCATTATAATATGCTTGGAAAGTAAACCTTTGGTAAAGAAAAATGCTTCCATTCACCACACATTTTTCTATTAGGTTAAAATGTTGTATATTTTAGTCTTCTGTCAACTTTCTCTTGTCAAAAGACAGCAGTATTTACCGAGTATGTTGATGCCTTTTGCTTTCCTGTAGTCTTAATTTTCACCTTACAAACTTAGATAAATATTTCATTGGCTGAGTAATTTTAAATATGGGATTATATAATGGAGAGGAATTATTTCACTGCAGCTCATTAGTTTATTAACATTACTAATGTTAAGATTCTAAGGATTTCTAGTTTCTTGATAATAAATTGTGGTAGTTCATGTTTTTTCCCTTTTTTCCACCAGCTAGTAAGGGGTCTGTGAATTATGATGATCTCTAGTATTTAATTTTGAATTGATATTTAACAGCCACACTGAATATGTAATTAGCTTAGTTACCAACAGTCCTTTTAAAAAAATTTTATCATATAAAATTTTATTAAACATATATAAAAGTAAAGAATTCAATGGACCTCATGTACTTATCACCTGACTTTAACCTTTAGCAAGACGTGGCTTTTTCATTCTAATTGTTATCCCAGTCTCATCATTGAATTGGTTTAAGCAGATGACAGTTAGCACTTTTCGTAACTGCCTAGCATGGTAGTGTTTGCTTCTATCTCAGCATTCTGGGATGCTGCAGGAGGTTCACGAGTTCGACTCCAGCCTGGGCAACTTAATGACTTAGTGAAACCTAGTCTTGAAATATAATAAAAAACCAGGGGATGTTGCTTAGTACGAAGGACTTGGGTTTAATCTCCAGGACCACCAAAACAATAAAAAATTAAAAATTTCCATAACTTCTCAGGATGATTTTCAACCCTAAAACCATTATCACACTATACAAATTAATGATTCATTAATATCAAATGTCTAATCAGGTGTTCACATGTCCCCCATTGGGTTTTTTTTCCCCCATTGTTTTTATACTTTTTTTTTTACATTTGGTTTGCGGGTGAGAATCCAAACAAAATTCATACATGTTTGGTTGATATGTCAAAATCATGGAGGTCTCTCATAATTCATAGGTCCTCTTTCTCCCTTTGTTTTTGTCTCCAGTAGGCAAAAAATAAAATCCTTTTCAAAAGTTTCCTTTGCGGTATGTTCTGTTCACATTTATTCTATTTTGCTTCAGTGTTCAGATTTCTCCTTTATAACCTAAGAAATTTCCCCTTATTAGAATGTCCGTTAGTAAGTACAGTAGGTTCAGAGTCGAGGTTCAGAGTTCTCAGCCTCAGTTGTTTGCAGATTTTCCTTTAGAACCTAACTAATAATTAGTGGCAGAAACCCTCACAGTTGTTTTCTTGGTGGGAGGTTTCCGTTCCCGCTGCTCTGTTTGGCTGCTGCCCTGTAACCCATCTCAGGCAGATGCACCAGCATTCCTCATCATAACAGGTTGTTGTATGGTGTGTTCTCAAAGTGTTATAAAGGAGTTATAAAGGAGAAATCTGAACACTGAAGCAAAAAGAGTAAATGTGAACAGAACATACAACAAAGGAAACTTTTGAAAAAGATTTTACTTTGTTGTTCTTTAAGCCCTATGATCCCAAAGATGCTGCCAAAATGCCCTGCACGTTCTAAGGCTTTATTAATACAGTATTTTATTAAATTATGTAACATTGGGAGACATAGCACATTTAGGATTTAAACTATAAAAATAGGCATTTATGGGCATTTTTTTGACCATATATGAAATTTGCGGTTTTTCACAATACATCAGTGCTGTAAGAATGTAACCCCGTGAATTTCGGGGTCCCCTATACTTAAAAAAATATACAGTTTAAAGAAACTAGTGCTTAAAGAGAAGCCTGAAACAAGTATACTACTTTTAACAATGGATTTGTCATGTTTTACTGAAGTTACATTTGATGTGGAAATAAAAAAAATCTTATTCTGTATGCTACCTGTATTTCTTAAACAAATTTATGCCCCACGGTTCAAATGATAATTCATAACCAGGAACATTTGCTGATATTGAAAATTAACAATAAAATTGGCTTTCCTCAGAGCAATATTTTAATATGTTATAGATAAGCATAGAACTAAAAGTACATGGTTTTTACATGGGTTTGACTACAGTAAGGGAAAAGATCTCATATCACACTGCTTTATGAGAACACGATGTTTTTTCATCTCAGAAAAGGAAGTGATTTTTCAGGTGGAATCACATTTTATTGAATACTAAAAATATTTAAATGAAAATTTAAAACTTCATTTTGATGAGTATTAAAATTGCTGTGCTATTCCTAAACCTCTTTTGATTGCTGTGGTATACAAAAGAGATTTACTTTTTCTACTTTTCTGTTAAGATAGTGTTTTGTATCCTTTAAATGTATATAAAATAAATTTATTTAAAAAATAGTTTACTTGGGCTACTGAAACAAAATACTAACAGTTAGGAAACTTGAACAACAGAAATTTGTTGTCTCAGTTCTGGAGGTTAAAAACCTTAGATTCAGAGTTAGCAGGGTTGATTTGTTCTGAGGGCTTGGAGGAGGTATTGCTCTGTGTTCCTTCTCATACCCTCAGTTGGTTTGTTGATAATCTTTGCTATTCCATGGCTTGTGAAAGGTCATCTACTGTCTTACTTATCTTCATTTGGTGATCTGTGTGGGTGTGTGTGAGTGTGTGTCTCCCAGATTTCCCTTTTTTATAAGGACACCAGTCATTTGGATTAGGTACCATTTTATAACTTAATCTTAACTAATTATATCTGTACTAAACCGATTTCTAAACGAGGTCACATTCCAGGGTATTGACAGTTATAATTCAATCCATAATGGTAGTGTTTTATTAAATATATGCTTAGATCAGTGAACCATTAAATTTATTTATTTGTATTTATTTAGAAAGAATATCCTAATATCTAAAACAGATTTATGGTCATTTAAAATAAGATTTATATATAGAATAAAACATGTATTAGAAAATAAAAATATTAAAAACCATGCATAGCAAAGAAAAAATAAACCTGTTAAATGTGTAAACTAATATAGTGACTAAAGTTGACTTTTAAATTTATTTATAAAATCCATAACATCAACACAACTGTGCTGTTTTATCAGAATAGAAAAATGGTTTCTGAAACCAAATTTTAATAGCATTTTGCCATATTAGTTCTTTGTTAGAGGATAGAAAGCAAAATAACAGATGATGTCTTTATTAATGGTTTCATAACACAGTATAGATACTCCTTGTTTCTTTAATGGCCTGCCCATTTAATGACTGTTGGGATTTATGACATGCTGTCTTTTGTTATTTGTTTTGTCCAGTTTTTTTGGTACAGTTCTGTACATCTTGTTTATAGAGTCTCAGTGTCTTTTTTTACCGTATACCTTGTTTATATAGTACTATAGTTTTTGCTGATTGTACTGTATCGTACAATACTGTGGTTTTATATTCTGTTATACATTACAGTACTACATATAAGAGTTATGCAAATAAAAGCAGTCATGAAGTTGGAGTTCCCTGTGACCATTTCATTGTTCTGTATATTATAATGTACATACTTTATAAAGTTCCTCAGCGATCAACTCATTTAATGACCTAGTCATTAAATTTAACTCAGTCGTAAAGGGAGGATGTCTGCAGAGAGAGATACTTCACGTGAGTCTTTCATACTTCAAAATATAATAAAGTTAAATAATTGTTTTCTGGGTTTTATAGCTGTTTTGATTCAAGTATATTTTGGTGATATAACTATCCAAGAACAAATCTTAAAATATCAAATCTGAGACAACTGCAAGAGTAACATGCCTTTCAGGTTTATAAAGACTGGGCTTTCTTGTGGTGAATAGTGTGTTTTGACCTCAGTTCCAACTCTGTAATTATTCCAGTAATTATATTATTCGAAGAAATTTAAAAACTGCTTTTTGTATTCATATGAATTATGTTTTTGAATTTTAGTTTGTAGCACTTCTAGTTGATGAAAGCTCTAGCATGTAGTTAAGTGTTAAGAGCTATAGGTCATGCTTGGAAACACCAGATGTTATAAGGTATTAATGATAGTTAACATAACAATTTGTTAGTAACAGTACTACCAGGAATATTGGTGTTGCTTTAATATGCCCAACTTGCACTGTGATACATGTTTCATATATGTATTATCTAAAATTATAGTAATTGTGACACTTTTATGCTGTTGCCTTGTTTGAGTGATGGCTTAATTGAAGTGTAAAGAGGTGAAGCAAATTGATGGTTACCGTTGTGGAGGTGAGATTTGAACCCAGGTACTCTGACTTCAGAGGCTTGATTTTAAAGACTGAATTGATGATACGTTATTGCTTTCAGAATATTTTATCAACTTTTCTTCAAGTTCATTGATTTCTTCCTTATCTGTGTGCAATAAATCAGTTGGAAGAATTCTTCATTGCTTATAGCTTGTTTTTAGCATTTGCACTTGATGTTTTGTATTCCTCATGCCTTTCCTGAAATTATTTGTTGCATGCATTTTGTCACCTTTTCCATAGATCCTTTAGTACATTAATCATAGTTGTGGTAGTTTCAATATGTAGGCTGATGTGTTCTTTGGCTTCTGTTGTTTTCTTCAAAATCAATTCAGTAAATTCTGTTTCTTGCTTGTTTTTGTCTTGAAATTTCTGATCCATGCTGGACATTGTGAGTAAAGAGCAGTAGACACTAAGGTAATAGTATTTGTACCTCGAAATAGGCATGCCTCATCAGTCAGGCAATTAGTGGGTCGTTCGGTAGTCTATACACATGTGCTAAAAAAGTTCTCTTCGTGTTGCTACTCTCCTTCCCTCCCCAGGCTATTCACTGCTGTTGCTTAGTGCTAGGCTTGTGGTAAGAGTTGAGATGTGTTTGTTCGATTGACCTAGCCTCAACTTTTGGTAGATTCTGTGAGTCTGGACCTCAGGAGTATACTTTCATCAGTATTTTTACCCTACCTCCCATTTTTGCCCCACCTATCAAATTTTATATATATGGGTGTGGTCTTATGTGGGAGCAAGTTTCCTCCTTCCCCAGTGGTAGTAGAACATCTGCTTTGTATTAGAAGACTTCCTGTTCCTTCTTTAGTGGCATTGTTTTAGTGATTGTTTTGTCGTATATAATATGAATCTTTAAATTATGACAGTTAAGGCAAGCATGGTTGTGCACACCTATAATCCCAGCCCTCAGGGAGGCTGAGGAAAGAGGATTATAGGTTTGAGCCCAGTGATTTAGTGAGACCCTGTCTCAAAAAAAAATTTAAAAGGGCTGGGGACGTAACTTATTTTCAAGGCCCTAGATTCAATTACCAGTGCGAAAACGAACTTATTATGATAAATAATGTCATTTATATCTGTCTTGTAAGAATCTTACAATAATATACTCTAATTTCCTTCTTCCATTTTGTGTGCCATTACTGGTATTTCACTTTTGCATGTTATAAACCCTCTAGTAACAGTGTTTCTGTTTGCTTTATGCAAGAGGTTAGCAAACATTTTTTGTAAGTAGCAGATAGTAAGTACATACTTTAGAACTTTAAGGGTAGTAAAATCTACTGCACTGTACTGTTATAGCACTATAGATAATACATAAACTAATGGACGTAATATGTTTCAGTAAAACTTGTAAAAACAGTTGCCTAAATTTGTCCTTTAGGCTGTAGCTTGCAAATACTGTATTAGACAGTCAGTTCTCTTTAAAATAAATAAATAAAACCTTACTGAGATACACATACCGTACAATTTACTCATTTAAAGTGTATAATTGTGTGGCTTTGAGATGCAATAGAGTTGTAAAACTAGCATAACAATCAGATTTAGAACATTTTATTGCCCGAAGAAGAAATCCTCATTGGGTCACTTATCCCCTTACTTGACCCATTTATAAGCAACTTGTCTACTTTCTGTCTCTGTGGATTTGCTTATTTTTGACTTAAATGAAATCATATAGTATATGATCTTTTCAGACTGATTTCTCTCACTTAGTGCAATGTTTTCAAGGTCCAACTGTGTTGTATTTGTATTAATATTTCATTTGCTTTTTTTGTCATGTAACATATTAGCAGTGTAAGAGGGTTCCAACACTGCCAAAGGTTGTTATTAATCAGTATTTTTTATTATAGTCATTCTAGTGGGTGTGAAATTATTTTTCATTATGATTTTGATTTTCATGTCCTTGTGGTTGATGATGTTGAGTGTCTTCATTTACTTATTGGCTATTTATAAGTTTTTGAAAAAACGTCTGTTCAGATCTTTTGTCTATTGTCAGTACTGGGTTGTGTAACTTTTGTTGAGTTTTAGCAGTTCCTCATATATTCTGATTACAAGCCCCTTGTCAGATAGAAAATTGGCAAATGTTTTCTTCCATTCTGTGCATTGTCTTCTTCTGCTGCTTGTGCTTTGGTTTCATATGTAAAAAATCACCACCTAATCCAAAATGCCTATATTCTAAGGGTTTTAGTTTTAGCTCTTAGATTCATTTTGAGCTAATTTTTGCATAGGATGTAAAGGATCCAGAATCATTTTTGCATATAGATATTCTGTTGTACTAGCACTATTTTGTAAAACAGTATTTGTTAAAAACATTGTTCTTTTCCACCATTAAATTGCTTCGGCATCTTTGTCAAAAATCAATCTATCATTTATGTGAAGATTTATTTTTGGGCCCTAAATTTTACTCCATTGATCTATGTTTACCATTATGCCAGTATCACACCATTTTAATTAATGTAATTTTTCAGGCTTTGAAACTGGGGAGTATGAGTCCTCCAACTTTGCTCTTCTTTTTCAATATTGTTTTGGCTCTTTTAAGTCCATGGATTTATCATATGAATTTTAAGTTCAGCTGGTTAATTTCTCTGAATAAGTTACTTGGATTTTGGTGGACAATCAATTGAATCTGTAGACTAGGAAAATATGACAGTTTAAAAATATTATTTTCTGTAGCTCAGTGGTAAAGCATGTGCTCACCATATACAAGACCCTGGTTTCAATCACTCAGAAAGAAAATTTTCTGATCCATAAACATGGAAGTTTTTCCATTTGTTTAGATCATCTTTAATTTCTCTTAACAGTTGTAGCTTTCAGAGTATGAGTTTTGTCCTTTTTTTTTTTTGGTGACATTTATTCTTAGGAATTTTAATTTTTCTGTTTGACATTATAAATATAAGTTTTTTAAATTTTATTTTTGTTTTTTGTTACTTTATACGGATATAGTTCATTTTGATATGTTACTATTTTCTGTAACCTTACTGAATTCAATTATTAGTTTTAATTTTTTTAGTACTAGTATATCCTTTAAATTTTCTATACTGTACAAGATCTTGCCATCTGATAATATTTCTTCTCTTCCAATCTGGGTACTTTTTACTATAGTTCCTTCTTAATTGCACTGGCTAGAGTCACCAGTAAAATGTAACTGTGACTAGAGATATCCTTGTTTTGTTCCTGATTGTCAGGTAAAGCAGACTTGCCCATTAATGATGGTGACATTAATTGTGTGATTTTTGTAGATGTTGTATATCAAGTTAAAGAGTTCTTTCTCTTTCAGTTTTGTTGAGTGTTTTTGTCATGAAGAGATGTTGGAATTTTGTGAAATGCTTTTCAGTAGCTATTGAAATGGTCATGCAGTTTTTGTCCTTTATTCCACTGACATGACGTATTACATTGATTGGTTTTCATATATTAAACTACCCTTGTGTTATAGGGTTAAATCCTCTTTGAGCATGACATGTACTCTTTCATGTATTGCCTGGTTTCATTGTTTAGTTGGGGATTTTTGTATACATGTTTTTAAGACATTGGTCTGCTTTTTCTTTCCTTGTGAAGTTTTGTCTGTTTTTAGTATTAGGTTAATGCTGGTCTTACCTTTGGGAAGTATTCTCTCGTTTTCTGTTTTTTGGAAGAGTTTGTAAAAGATCGAGATTAATTGTTCTTTTAAATGTTTAGTAGAATTTTCCAGTAAAACCAGTATTGGACTTATTTTCTTGCTGGAAGTCTTAATGTTACTAATTCAGTCTTTTATCTTGTCATAGGTCTTCCTCAGATTATTTTTTAGTCAGCTTTGCTAAATCTGTTGTGTCTAGGTATTTGTCTGTTTTGTCTATGATATCTAATTTGTTGGTCTGTAGTTTGTAGTAATCTTTTTTTTTTTTTTTTTGATTAGTGTAACTGAAGTTTAGCAATTTGGGTGGCATTTTCAAAGAAACAACTTTTAGTTCGTTTTTCCTGTTCTATTCTAAATCATCTTTACAAGATACTAGAAACAAGAGAAATTATCCTTCATATTTACTGACATAGTCATCATTTTCAGTGTTCTTCATTTTCTTTAATAGATCTAAATTTTCCTATGGTATTATTCCTACATGAAGAAAGTACGAATAATTGTCTTTAATACCTGTCATTAACACTTACTGCATTTAACTTAGGGCTGTTGGCAATGAATTTTCTCAACTTTGGTTACTTGTAAAAAGTATCTTGCATAGAATTTTAGATTAATAGTATTTCTTATTTTAATTCTTTGAAGATATTGCTTCATTGGATTCTGGCAGGAATAGTTTCTGATGAAAAATATGCTACAAGTCTTTTTATCTTTGTTGCTTTTTAAACTAACACCCCTACACCACCCCTGTTATCCAAGATTTTTCTTTCTTTTGTGTTCAGAAGTTTGTAAAGTAGGGTTTCCTTGACTGCTTGGGATTCTTTAAGCTTCTTAGATCTGTGATTTTCTTCCTTACATGAATTTTGGAAGATTCTTAGATACTTTTTCTATCCCATTCTTCTCAACTCCTGAGACTCCGAAGACATGTTTATTTTATTTTATTTTATCTTATTTTATTTACTCATTTTTGAGACAGGGTTGCACTATGTAGTCCAGGCTGGCTTTGAGCTCACTGTGTAACCCACTGTGGCCTCAAACTTGAGATGATCCTCCTGCCTCAACCTCCCAAATGCTGGGATTACAGACTAGAGCCACCACACCCAGCTCTGTTTAGTTATTTTATCCCCTCTGACAAGTTTTGATCTCTTCTGATTTTGTATCTACTTCTTTTCTTCTTCATCGTTGTGTTTGAGTTTGTGCGATTTCTTTTGATTTAATTAATTCTGTGTCAATACAGAAGTTCATGTATGTTTTTAATTTTAAAGTTATCACTTCCATTTGATTCTTTCATACATGGTTTTTCTCTCTGTGGCAATTCCTCATTTGCTCATGAATATTTTCCAGCTTTATAACATACCCTTTAGGGGCTGGGGATTTGGCTCAGTGGTTAGAGTGCTCATCTAGCAAATACAAGGCCCTGAGTTCAATCCCCAGCACCAAAAATAATAATAATAATAATAATAATAATAATAATAATTAATAATATAACACACCCTTTAGCATATTTGTCATAGTTGTTTTAAAGTCCTTCTCTGATAGTTCCAACATCTGGGCCTTTCTTGGTTTTGATGCTCTTGACTGCTTTAGTTCTTGAAAATGATCTTTTTTTACCCTGCCTCTTTCTTTATTATGTTATGTATTTTATACATATATATTGAGTGCTGTGTATTGTGTTTAAAGAAATAATTGACTGATCTTAAGTGAATATGCCCAGAAATGAGCACCAGTATTTTCTCATCTGACCATTAATGTGGATGGTGTTTTGAAACCTCTCTGGGCCCAAGTTGGGTTTTGAGTTTTGTTGTTGCTAGTTAATTTCAACAAACCACAGACTGCACATTTTTCCAGTGGTTCCTGTAATTTTGTGCTTAGTGTGGGATTGGAGAACTAGAGCTTTCTAAGGATTCTTGCTCCACTCTCAAGCTTTCAGAAAGTCTTGGACACCTGAGCCACACAGAATCTCCCTGTGTTCTCAAGTGTAGATTGCTGTTGCCTTGTGCTTATTTACAGACTGGTGAGGGGCTGATATTAGGTTCTTCTGCTGCGGCCTTAGACTTTGGCAGGCCTTGTACTCCTGAATGTCGGGGTGGGAATTTTTTTTTTCCATGAAGTTTATTTAGATCTTGGTTCTGGAAGCTTGGAAGTCCAGTGTCAAGGTGCTGACATGGCAGAGGGCATCACATCCTAAGACAGAGCAGGTATCTCAGGATGGCTATTCTTAGAGTTCCTGTGTCTCCCTTCTGCCCTCACCTGTTCCCCCTCCATAGGCTGGTAGCAAGGCACCTAATAACAGCAGACTTTTGGTTTGCATTGGTGTAAGATCTTGGCCCAAGCAGTTTTCAGACCCATCTGCCACCCCACCCCAGCAGATAGTTTTTCCTACTTTTCTCTTTGTGGCTGTTTACCTTCACTAGTGACCAGGGAGCAGGCAGCTTCCTACCCTTTGCCCAGTGGTGGGTGGTTTTTCTTTCTGCCCCTCTCCACAGCAGCTGGGCTTTTTCTTTTGCAGGAAGTGGGAAGATTTTCTCTTTAGATGTCTTTGGTACTTTTCAACATATTGTATTTAAATGGTGTCCATTTTGAAGGTAATTGCTGATGAACAGAGTCAGAGCCTTAGATTTTTAGCCCCCTGTTTGGTTTTTATTATAATATGCTGATGTGCTTGTTCTTTTCCAGCTTGGGCTTGATCTCCGACTCTTTTCACATGTTTTTCGATAGCACTGCCATTTTGGCTGGATTGGCAGCCTCTGTTATTTCAAAATGGAGAGATAATGATGCTTTCTCCTATGGGTAAGACTTTTTAAAATCATTTTCTTGAAGCATGAAATATACAGAAAAATACACAAATCGTAAGGTTAGTGAGTTTTTACAAATTGAACATGTTTGTGTAACTTAAACCCATGAAACGCCTCCTCATACCTTTTCTAGTTTTTAATCACCTCTCACTTCTCACTAGTTCCCACTCACTTCTCTGATGATAACCATTTTCTTAACTTAATGGATTTGTTTTGCCTGTTTTTAAACCTATATAATTAGAATCCATAGTATGTAATTTATTTGCATCTGAATTCTTTGACTGAGTAAATGGGCACTTGATTTTACTAAAATATTTTAGGTGAGATCATTACAATATAGGAAGATTTCTTACAATCTATATTTTTTTAAAAAAATGTCTGAATAGAAATAGTCATGTTTCTTTTTCTTATTGAAGGTGTAATTTGCTGTTAATTTATTTAAAACCATTCAGAATATGGTTTTATATTACCTTCTTCAGCTCTGCTTTTATATACAGTAATTCTTTGTTTTTGGTGCCGGGAATCAAACTCAGGACCTTGCACTTGGTAGGTAAGCACTCTAACCATTTAGCTAAATCCCCAGCATTATATGTAGTACTTCTTATACTCTGACTGATTTGGATAATTAACTAAATTAGATTCAAAGAGTATTTTTATGCTAAGGGCCTATATCGGATCATCTTAGAGGGTTCACTTTCTGCTACTTCTGATTGGGGAAGCAGTATATTTTCCATTATTTGATTTATGTTTTCTGACCGTTTCCTTTTTTAAGCTAATTTCCTTTTTTGTAGCATAATTATGTGCAGGCAAAACTCAGCACTAATGTCTTTTTTGTCTACTCCTTTTGCTTTCCTGCTTATTGTTGATTCTTTCCTTCTATTTTTTAATTTCTTATCCTGTGCTCTGTGTGGATGTGTGTGTGTGTGTGTGTGTGTGTGTGTGTGTGTGTGGCATGTATTTTGTTTTTGCTTTTTTTCTTTTGGGGAAAATTATGGAATAAAAGATGATGGATTATTTGAAACCATGAATAATTGCATATAGTAAGTCACAGCAGTATTAAACTACTAGTGTCAGCACACAAAAATGACATTAAGTAGGTTGAGCCTAAGGATGAATCTCTGTAAGCTCCATTTCAAGATGATCATTGTAGTAGACTGATTGTACAATAGAATAAACAGGAGGATCAGAGAGCAAGCAAGACTTTTCAGTATTCATTTATATAAAGTCATCTTTATATCTTGTCATACTTTTAGTTTTGAACTGGCAAAACCAGTATAAAAATAGTATACATTCAATAAATAGGTGCATATATACATGCTTATATAATATGTACATATAATTGTACCCTTTTAAAATTTTTCCCTGGTTGAAGAATTCAGACACCAGACATGCTTAATTAAGTAGTAGCACTTTCCTGAATTACATGGTCAAATTTCAAGACTTGCTCTGTTCAAGTAAACATAGTCATTTGTAAAGGCAAGCCTGTCTGCTTTTTATAAGTTTTTCATTTTAAACCGGCAACCAAATGCAGTGGTACCTTGGTACTCAACGTTAATTGGTTCCAGGACTTATGACAAGTACCAAAAACAGATTATTTTGGCTAGAAAGGGTAGCAAGTCACAAAGAAATCAACCCAGACAAGTTCTAGCTTGAGTGTCCTATAACGTCTAGTAGTGGGATAAAATAGTCACATCAAAATGCATTGAGTACCAAATTTGATGAATTTCAAAGCAGTCTAGTACCAAGGTATGACTGCAGCAAATTATAGTAAAGCTAATTAAATAATTTGAGTCCAACAATGCACCAGAATTTATAGAGCACACCTACTATGTTAGGAATTAGAAACAAAAAGATACCTGGAAATATTCTTGCCTTTGATCTTGAAATTTAGTGGAACTACAAGACAAAAGATTTTCAATCATGCAATAACTATGGGACTAAAAATGTAGTTTAGGAAAAATTCCTTTTTATTTTTGAACAGTAACCCCGCTGACTTATTAGATAAATTTCTAACTGTAGGTTATGGTAAGCTATCTGCAAATTATTTTAATTTAATATTCTTTTCTCCAGAAAAAATAATACATGGTTTGACAAATAATATATTAATATAATTTACTTATATTTGAGAGAAGATAGAAATATGCATTATTTCTGAGTGTAGAAGTACATGCTGTGTTAGGATGTACTTGATAGGACAAACTCCAACATAACTGGATAGAATACCATTCAAGAATTTCTTCTGTTTAAAATATATTTATAGTAAAATTTATATTATTTAGAAGTTGACACAGTAAGAAAAGCAGTTTCGATGTTACCATTATATTTTTTGAGGAGCAGAGTGATTGTGTTAGCACACTTTGGAATAAACTTTGAACATAGGAAAATGCTGAGTTGAAGTTGTTTCTGTGAATTTAATGAAGCCAGGTACACCTTGTAGAAAATTACTTTCCTCCAATGCTTCACACAGGTAGGAAGTAGAAAGCTTCAGGAGTCCATGGAGAAAAAAGACAGGTTTTTTTTTTTTTAAAGTTAATTAGAATTATGTGAATTTAGAATTTAGTCTAAAAATAGGTAATTGAGAGTTTATGCTGAATTTATTAATCTTAGGAAAAGAAAGATAAAAATATAAATTTCAGGTTATCTCTGGGATAATTCAGGAATAATTTCATTTTACTTGCTAGCAAAGCTCCTCTTCCCAGAGATCTGAAAACTGGAAGGTACAAAGGAAAATGTGCAAGGAATTCTTAGAAAAGGAAGAATCAGTAAGTTCTTAACACTAGTTTCCAGACTTTTCTTCTGTTCTTTGTCTTTGGATCCTTGCTTTGCACTTTGTATGGTCCTGTTCTTCCTTCTCCAGTGGGAACTTGATATTTAAATTTCCGTGAAAGGTCTTTATAAACCTGCTTATGCTAAGAAGCTTGTTTAATTGGCTTGTAAAAATCCTTGTTTTGTGGCATTCTCCAGTTAAACATAATTCTTAATAAATTAATTTCCTCAATTGTTTCTACAGCATATATAAAATAAAATGTGTTATAAATACTCGGACTTTGCTGGTACATATAAGCATATAATATGATTTAGACTTTGTGAAGTAAACTTACAGTTCAGTTTTTAAGAAATAACACAGTTGCTTGCTTTGCTTCTCTTTAGGTATGTTAGAGCGGAAGTTCTGGCTGGCTTTGTCAATGGACTATTTTTGATCTTCACTGCTTTTTTTATTTTCTCAGAAGGAGTTGAGGTATAGTACATAATGATTAGAGTCAGTAAATTGCATTTTTGTAATAAAAATGCTTATTAATTAAAGACACGTAATAGACCTATTTTCAGCTGTCATTATTGAGGACAGTCTTAGATTAGACAGAGTTTTATATGTAACAGAAACTTACAAAATAGTTTAAAAAATTAAATGATAAACTTGAAATTGAAAAAATGAAATGATAGTGCTTTAAAGCAATGAGTGAAATATTGACACTATGAAATGTAAAGGCACAATCTGTGTAGTGAGGTCAGCTGGGAAATGCTAGGAGAGTTTTGCTAGTAAGTCTTTAATATGGTAATTAAAAAAAAAAAACTAGTGAATTTTATGAAGGGCAGTATTTTAAGATACCAAGTAGGAACAGGTTTGGGACCACATATTCACATGCAAATATTTATGTTTCCTTAAAAATAGTAATTGTTACTTTTTCTGCAGTATGTAATCACAGTGTTTATTTCTTTAAACTATTTTGGCAGATATTTTTGAGTGCTTTTAATTCTGAAAATTACTAAAGATTTTTAGTATTGCCTTATGTTTGTACCAGTCAATCAATAAGCAGTTATATCAGTAGTATTTGTTTGTATTGCATGTTTTCTAGAGAGCATTAGCCCCTCCAGATGTGCATCATGAGAGACTGCTGCTTGTTTCCATTCTTGGATTTGTGGTAAACCTAATAGGAATATTTGTTTTCAAGCATGGAGGTCATGGACATTCTCATGGCTCTGGTATGATGGTTAGAACCCTTTGTTTCTTCATTTTCTGCTTGGTCTCTGTCATCATTATTTATGTTAGAATACTGATAATTTTGGAAGTTAAACTATATATCAGTTTTTAATAACAAAAGGAATGTCAAAGACTCTTTCTTCCTGAACTCTCCCTCCTACTGTTCCGTGCCTCCCCTCTCTGTCCTGTGCCTTCTGAGTTGTGCATGTTATCAGTTTGGTGTGGAGCTCTCCAGACTTCTGTAGCTCATTTCTTTCATTTAATACCGTTCATGTAAAACAATCTAGTATCAGAAAACCGTAAAAAATTTTGTGTGTATATGGGAGAAATTTACCGTATAATCTGTTTTTGGGGTCCTCCCATTTAGTGTATATCAGTCCCCCTGACTTGTTAACAACTACTCTGCAGTACGAGTTACTGTCATATCATTTAATCAGTATTCTATGGATAAACCTCAAGTCATTTACATTTTACGCTAATCCATATAAATCTTACTCTTGTGAACATACGGAAGTGTTTTTCCAGAGCTATGTTGGCCTATATTGTAACTATTAATCACATTTAAATAAAAATTTACATTTTTGTTAATTAAAAGTGGGTATTCAGTTTTTCAGTTGCATGAATGATATTTTAAGTGCCCAGTAGCCACACAAGGCTACCATATTGGACAGTGTAGATGTAGAACTGTACATCATTAGGGAAATTTCTTTAAATTCAGTGTGCTAGAGTATAAGTGAATTGCTGGAACAGAGTATATATATATTTTCAATTCCAACAGATTTTTGCAAATTGCCTTCCAAAGTAACTGTCATTCACGTTTACACCAAGGAATAAGTGCAAGTAATAATTTCTCCCCACCCATGTCAACACTTATATTTATGCTAACAGTTTGACAAAAATAGTTTTCCATTTTATTTGGTATTTCTATGATAAGTAGTGAAGTTGAATATCTTCATGTTATGTTTCTAGGCTATTCAGGCTTTTCTTCCTCTGAAATTACCTGTTCATATTTTTTACCTGTTTTTCTATATTTTTCTAAGTCATTTACATGTACTGTATGTTTACAGCTCTAAACCTTTGAATATGTTGCAGATATCATTTTCAGTCTAGGGCTTTTCTTTAAACTTTTATGTAGGGTTTTTAAATTTAGATATGGTCTAGCATTTGGCTTACATTTCTACTTGTGTATTTTCTGTTTTGTTTAAGGAATTTCCTATTCATAATCTCTTATACCATATCTTAATGCTTTTCATTAGTTTAATTTTTTTTCTAACCATTTTGTTTCTTCATCAAGTTGTAATTTATATTTAACAATGGGTGAATTGGGGCTTAAACATGTTTTATTTTTCCCCTTTAGTATGAATAAGCAGTTTTATCATCACCATTTATTTGTTGGCCATTATTTTCTTAAGAAAACCTTAAAGTTACCCTGGAGATAACAAGTACCATCTTAATTTAACAATGTAGCTTAGATGAAATTAAATCAGTAATTAAAAAAACTTTGCCAAAGTGTGCTTATGTTCTCTTCCCCATCCTTTGTATTGTTGTCAAAATACGTATTTCCATAAGCCTGTCAACATAGTTTATAATTATTAGTTTATACAGCCATATTTTAAAACAGAAGAGTTACAAATAAAAATGTGTATCTTCGCCTTCATAATGCCTTTCTAGTTAATCTTTGTATTACAGATCTATGCTTTATTTTTCTTCACGTGGCTGAAGCTGGTATTTCGTGTCCTTTCATTTCACCCTTGAAAACTGCAATGTATTTTTGGCAGGGGGGAAGGCTTTAGTTCATCTTAGAATGTCTTAATTTCTCTTTAATAAGAGAAAAGAAGAATATAGAATTCTTGTTTGAGTCTTTATCTCCTCAACATTTAATATCCTTCCACTGTCCTTTGGCCTCAGTTGTTTCTTTTGAAAAGATGACTGTTAATATTGAAGTACCCACATATATACTTTGCTCTTGCTGTTGGGGATTTAGCTCAGTGCTAAAGCGCTAGCCTAGCAAGCTCAAAGCCCTGAGTTCAATCCCCAGCACCAGCCCCACCAAAAAAAGACTTTCTCTTTGTGTTTGATTTTTATCAGTTTGACTGTGATGTCTCTAGGTACTACTTTATTGAGTTTATTCTATTTGGTTTTTAATGAATTTCTTGAATACATTTTTATCAGTTTGGAGTAGTTTCCAGATGATTTAAAGTTTGCCTGCTAAGTCTAAAATCTGGGTGTCCTCAGAAACATTTTCAGTAAGCTGCCTTTTAGAAGTATACCGTGTGGCATACTTTTCTATTTCTTTTTGATGAAAACTGGAAATTTTAGGTAATATATTGTAACACCTCTAGTATCAGATCATGTCAGTCTTCAAAAGTTTGTTGTTCCTGGTGTTTTTGTTACTGTTGTGTTTTTCTTTCTGCAAGTCTTTTGTGAACTAATTCAGTGGATTATGTGAAATTTGTGGCTGTTGTGTTCTCTGCTACTTGTTTTAAGATCTTGTTTGTACTTTTGACCTAGCTTCCTAAGGGTCATACCTGAACCCACATAATTTAATAGAAAACCAGTGATTAGTCGGAAGAGTCTCTTAATTGCCTTTCCTAAAATCTCCCACTTTTATCAAAGGGATCCTCATGAGAAAGTGGACTTTTTTACTTACAGCAATTTATGAGGCAGCTTTAGGTTTTACTTCCTGCTTATGTAGGGTCTTAAGGTCAGTGAGGAAGAACAGTGATTTCTCGTTTTTCAGGTCTTTCTTGGGCCTGTGCAGAGTGTGTATGCCACCGTTTAGATTCCAAGAAATATGTTAGTGCTTTCCAAAGTTCCTTATGGTTGTCTGATTCTCTGAGATCCTTGTAATTCTCAGGCCCTCCTTTACCCCAGTGTAAACCACAGCCTTCAGCAGCTGAGATAGGGCTAGGAATTTGCCATTGTTTTTGTTACCCCTGTCCCAACCCTCATCTCCACCTCAAGCTGAGCTGAGCTCTGAATCTAAGATCCACATGACTGGTAGGAAGTTTTTGAGGCAAAGCAAGTTTTGACAAAATATTGACTGTCCAGAAAATAGTGCTTTTAAAAAGCACCAAAAATGAGCTGATCTCACCATTGCCTGTAGTCTTTCTGGCTTTTGGCTACTTTGCTCATGGTCTGGTGAGGAAGATGGAATGGGAGTCCCTCCAAGGTAGAATGTCAGAGGCTCTTGTCTTAGCAAAGTTTAGTAGGTCTTCTTGGACAGATAGTTTTCACTTTAGTAAGTAGTTTTGTTTAATTGTCAGAGTTCTGAAATGGTTTGTAGTTCTCCTGTGTTTTTGTTGTTTTAGAGGAGAGGTAGTTCACTGAGGTCTCCTTGTCACCCTTCCAGAAGTTGATCTCCCACAGTTACGATCTTTTTATCTGATGCAAGGCTGGATTTGATTTTCTGGTATTTGAAATTTTTGCAGGTGTAACTGATATTTTTAAACTATTTAACATTTGGGTTTTTTTTCCTGTGCTTTGGAATATCTGGTATAAGAAGTTTTTTGATGGTTTTTTAGAGAATGTAAAGAGGATTCTTTCTTCTTTTGTGTTTGTCTTTTTCTACCTGCTGTCATGTAACTTTACTAGTCCTGCCTGTGCCTCACTGTGACTGTGTGCCTACATCTAGGATTTTTTATTTGTTTGTTTCTATGCTTTTTGTAATTGTCATATTTATTAAATGTATGCTCATCTTTTTTCACTTTTTTATTAGTTATACGGATTGATGGGTTTCGTTTTGGCAGATTTGTACATAAGCATAACACATTTTGATAATTTTCACCCTTTACACCACCCTCCTCTCTAGTTTCACATTCTTTTAGGGGGGTTCAGTCTGTATATTTTGCTCATATTATCTCTCCAAGCTTAGCTTTATTATCCCTATTTTAGAGATGAAAGACCAAAATGAGAAAAAATGTATCTGTGGTAAATTGATGATAGCACTTAGATCAAACATATGAAAGGCCTTTCATATGTATTCCACTTAAAATATTTCCCATTCAACTGCTGTCAATCACCACCTGGTGAGAAAAAAGATCACAAAAATATTCATGAAATTGCCAAACCTACTGCAGTGATGCCACAGATAGAGAACTGCAAAGCCTTATTGTTGAAAGATAGTAGCAAGAACAAGAAATGTTACTAAAAAGACACATTACCATTAATTTCCCTGCCCCCAAATACTCCCCTTCACATTGTTCTTGCCACTTTCTGGAGCAGTTCTGGAAGCCCTCTTTTGTGAGTGTCTTTACGAGTTGTGATAAAAAAAAAAAATGCAGTGAGCGCTGCTGCTAAGTGCCATCCAGTGGAAATGTTACTGGGTTTTGGGGTGCTGGAGTCTCCATCTGAAGGTGGTTTCTAGGTTCTTTCCTGAGCAAAGAATTGGTCAAGACAAGTGTAAATGGTAGCGAAGTTTTATTAAAGGTAGGAAAAGAATCAGGCTCTGCTGAGCAAGTTTGGGCCAAGTAAAAGTAGGAAAATAAGTATACTCTACAGTGTGAGGGTGGGCCACTGTGGAACAGCAAGACAGTGGCCTATCTTGTTAAATTAATCTTTGTTAGCGCCTATTAGTGTGTATGGTATTTTGCAAGCTTTTTTGCTTGTACTTTTTACTGCTTCATCCATGGTGCCATTCACATAGTATGTTCCAAATAAAATACTCATTTTGAGCAAGTAACATTATCTCTAAATGTGTCTGTGTATTTCTATTTAGTACTTACTTTCATTTCCAGTCAGGTCTGTCACTTCCCACTTCCCTCTGTGCTTTCATTTTTTTTCCATGTACTCCACAGCAGGGATTTGGGAGTGTTTTAATGAATCTGTAATACTTTTTTAAAGTAAGTGTTTATTGCATTGAATCTGGGTTTAGAGGTGATTCTTTAGTATCATCTAATTGTCATACTTTATGCATTTGTGCCTATTCTCTGTTCTAATCATCTTTGTTTTCTAGGCCATGGGCACAGCCATTCCCTCTTTAATGGTGCTCTTGATCCCCCACATGGCCATGGAGATCACTGCCACAGTCATGAGGTGAAGCACGGAGCTGCCCACAGCCACGATCACGCTCACGGACATGGGCATTTTCATTCTCATGGTGAGTACGACTGAAAATGCTTTCGTGCAAAAGTTGTGTGGAGCACTTCTCTTCACTGAAGGAGCCTACTGAAAGGATGCCATGGTTAACATTCCGGTGAATCATTTGGGTCCTAGGGTTAATTTGTTTTTTACGTATTATGAAAGTAACTTGATATAAGGCAGTGGATATAGCTTTTTCTTTAGTGAATAGGTCATAATAAAATGCTGCTATTTTCACTGAATGTCAGCAAATGGGGAACAATTACAATTTAGCAGATGGAAATCTTGATTTTTTTAAGTATGATGAGGCCTTTTGTGCTATGCAGTCTTATAAAAATACTACAGGGATTTTTAATTTTTCGTTTTTTATTGTAATTTTTTATGTTTAACACCTGGTATTTACTTCTATGTTCCTTTAGAAGTCTCTAGATGCTAACTTGTGCAGCTTTAGATACTGTTATAAGGTACCTATCAATTTAATATATAAAATTATATTTTAAGTAGTTTATTCATGAATACCAGAGGCTAGATTAATAGAAACTGTGTAGGTGATAGAATCTGATTAATCTTTAAATAGATTACATGTTTAAGTATTATCTGTATTTGCCATATAGACAGAATCCTAAAGCTTTTGATTTGAAAATCTGAAAGATACCATGGAGATTAAGTCTTTTGTTGAAGTACAGTTAAAATACAAAACCGTACATATTTAATGTATGTAATACATTGAGTTTGGAGATAAGTATTCAATTTAAGCCATAGACTTATCCATCACCCCTAAAGGTATCTGCCTGCACTCTTTATTTATTTTTATGCTAGGTATTTATTTATTTATTGTGGTAGGAATACTTTAACATAAAGTCTACCCTGTGGGCAAGTTTTTAAGTATGCAATAGAGAATTAACAGTAAATACTATGTACTACACACGTTGCTGGATCTCATCTGGAAAGGTAAATAGGGTATAAGTGAAACTTCATATCCTTTGACTAATAATTTCCTATCTCTACCTCCCTCCAGTCCCTTGCAACCCACCATCTTACTGTCTATTTTGATCAGTTTGACTATTTTAAATTCCTCATAGATGTGATATTATATAGTATTTGTCATTCTGTGTCTTCTTATTTCACATAAAGCCCTCCAGGTTCATCTTTGTTGTCCCAAATGCCAAATTATTACAGTAATTCAGCCTTCTTTTTTAAGGGTGAATAACATTTCATTATGTCACATTTTTTAATCTCTTCATTGGTCAGGTTCTTTCCTGTCATGACTCTGATGTATAATTCTGCAGTAAATGTGGATGCCTTTGAGATCTTGATTTTAATTCCTTTTTGATATGTATCCATACTGGGATTGCTGGTCATGTGGTAGTTCTGTTTTTAAATTTTTGAGCATGCTCTACATTGTTTTCCATAATGGCTGCACCAACTTATATTCCTATGGTATACAAGGATTTCTTCTTCACATCTGTGCCAATTTCTTATCTTGTTGTCTTTATTATATTTTATTTTTGCTAATAGCCATCCTGACAGGTGTAAGGTGATACCTTATAGTGGTTTTGATTTGAATTTCCCTTATGATTAGTGATGTTGAATACTTTTTCACAAGTCTGTTGGCTCTTCGTACATACTCTTTGGAAAAGGGTCTATTCAGGTCCTTTGGCTGTTTTTTAATCAGGTAATTTTTTTCTCTTGAGTGGTATATGTTCTGTGTATATTTTGGATATTAACTATCAGATATGTAGTTTGCAAATATGTTCTGCCATTTTGTAGGTTACATTTTCCTTTTGTTTGGTTTGTTTGCTCTGCAGACACTTTTTTGTTTGATACAGTAATCCCACTGATCTATTTTGGTCTTGATGCCTTATCAGTCTGTGAAATTTGCTATATCTTTAATAATTATACTTACTTTTCTAGTGTTTTGCTCATATGCATCATCTCAAATTAATTTTGAACAACTATATGTCCCTCACACATTTATAAGATGATTTCTAAAAAGTTTGGTTAAACAGTTGCAAAGAATATAATTTCTGACATATTATTGATGAAACTTTATATCATCTTATTGAATATATTCAGTTGACTCTAAATATCTTAGTGATTGGAGACCATCATTACTCATTCAAGAACATAAAAACAATTGTAAATTGTGCATCATCTTGTTTCTCCTTGTATTCTGACTTCATTGCACTTCTTTTCCAGAATTTTATGGTAACAGAATACGTTTGCATTGTCTGTGATTACAGCACCTGTTATCGAGCATTCTTATGAGCCTGGAGGTAGTTCACATCTCATATTTCTTTGTGCACAGCTCAGCCACAGAGCACCACCTAATTCAAGGAAGCCTAGGAAATACAGTTTGGTTGCATATCCCAGGGGAGAAACAGATGAGTTTGGTAAGGAACTAGCCAGTCCCTGCCATAGATAGCAAAATATACATCCAAGAGGACTTTGAGATTTTGCATAGTTGGGAGTTACATTGTTTTATGTAACTATTAGTACAACAAAAGTATACCTTTCAAAATACTGATGGGCTGTTGGTGTAGCGCAATTGGTAGAGTGCTTGCCTAGTGTTGGTAAGGTCCTGTCTTGATCTAGACCTGGATAATTTGGTGCCTTGATCAAGAACTGGAATTTAATAATAGTTATACTTTTGATTATCAGCAGGATTTTCATGACAGCTACATCTTTTTACAGCAGTACATTTTACAGTAGTGCATGGTACAGCAGAACCTATTTAGACAGAAAATATTGTGCAGGATTAAGCTTTTATATTTGTTGCATTGTTGTGGAGCATCCTTGCTGTGCTCTATCAGTGCCGCAGTGGTAAGGATGTACTTTATTGGTTCTTTGATGCTATTAGCCAAGAACCAGTGACTACAGATAGCCAGCCGTTAGTTATGATCATATCGATCTCCCTTGTAATTCCTTTAAACAAGGGTTGCTTATCTTTTGTTATTTTTTACTTGTATTTTCTGCTTCAGTGTGAAGCTATTTAGTAATCATCAAAGTATGTAAGTATAGAAATTATGATATCTTTTCATTGTAAGGGCAAATTTTTATGAAAGTATTTTTATTTCTTCTTTATAAAAATCTTGCCACATCCATCCAGAAGCTATTGAAACACTATGTACTATTTGCCATAGTCAGGTTATCCTGGATTCTGTCCTGGCTTCATTTCTTAGACTTCTTATAACTTCAAGCAGTACTCTTAGTTTCGTCTGAATTTTCCACTTGTGAAAGTATTAGATTTTTAATGAATATTAGCAGATTTTCACAATTTTTGAAATTCTTATGCTTTTCATTTTTTAATACAGTAACTTCCAAAATACTCTTGCTTTTTAAAATTGCTTCCACTAAATTTATTTCTACTCAATTACTTTACTCAATTTTGAAAATAATTTTGTAGGTCTGATGTGGCTATATAGTCGCACATCCTTCATGGGACATTTGAATGAAAAGGACTCTGAATTACAAAAATTTGAATCAGGAATTGAAGACATATTTTAAAATAATTTAACTTAATTCTCTACAGATGGTCCCTCCTTAAAAGAAACAACTGGACCCAGCAGACAGATTTTACAAGGTATGATAAGCAATTTTCATGAGTTTTAGTTTTATGAAACTGATTTCATAGTTTTCAGTTGTCTGAAGTTTTCCTTTAGGAAAAATTCGTACTGTATTATTTACGTTTAAAATGTAATCCTTTCTAGTGATGATTTTATGTATGTGTGCTATTAGTAGGTAGTCTTTTGTCACTTGATAATTCAGATTTAATAAGAAAAGCAAAACAGTCAGAATCTGTGTTGCTTCAATATAAATAATATCTAGGCTTATGACTATAGTAACATTATAATAGTATGTTTGCCTTTGTAGCTATTATTTCATAGTTTTCCAAAATTAACATTCAGTATGTTCTAATGTATGATAATTTGAACTAAAAGGTTAATGCAGAAATTGAAATCTCCATCATATTTGTAGACATCAGTGGATGGTTATCTACATAAGAGCTTGTGTGTCACCTAAAATGGTACGTCACAAAGCTTTACAAGCCAGAGAAATCAGTCTTGTCTATGGGTTACGGTAGTTTTCTTTTCCAGGATGTGAACAAGTCTCTGGTGTTCAGTTTCCCTTTAGAGTTCTTTGTCAAGGTTTCCTAATTTCCAGGTCCCTGTCTTCTTGCCTCTATTAACTTCTGACTTCAGTCTGACTTTCTGAGTAGCTTCTGATCTAGTCTCTACTGTACCAATATTTTTTTTTTCTGTTTCTTGATCTAACTCTTGATTTTTATTTCTTCATTGAGAATATGTTCCTTCATGCTAAAAGTTTTTATCAGAAGGCTTAAGGATGTCTCCCAGCCACTCATTTTCCATTTGCAAAATGTATAGAATTTTTTAGAACAGATTCCTGAAATAGTTTGTATCATGCATATTTGATGCAGCTATATCAATACAAATTAACTCATTTTTAGTTTTGAAAATCATCACAAGTGGTAGGAAAGAAAGTTAGGTCTACTTCCTAATTATCTCTTATGCAAGCTGTTATGAATATTCATAAATTCATCATGACTGAAGCAGTCCAATAGGTAGCCAAAAGATAGACAATAACTGTCCAGGGTTAAATCTTTCCTGCAAAGCGACCATGCACAAGACACTCTAGAAGAAAAAACTCTGAGTTAACTGAATTTTTGAACTATTAGCTATATCTTGTGTTGGATACCTGGCTCAGTAAGTTTCTGGGGAGTTAGATTATCAATATCCTTCTAGGTCTTCTAAGCTTTCAACTTTATATACGCTAACAATATTGTTTATATGTCCTTCTTTAAAATGATTTTTCTTAAATATTAGTTACAATAAAGTAGGAAGTGCTTACATAATGATATATACTAATAAAACCAGTTTTCACATTAGCAAATAGTATGTAGTCAGGGAATTTCCAACTTAAGGGAAATCAGAGCAAGTGATTATTTTCTTTCTTTCTTTTATGTGTTTTAGAGTTATTTTCATTTCTAATTTTACCAAAACACCGATTAAAGAATATAAAGTTTAAAAGCATGTATCACATATAAAAGTTTGTAATGTAGTGACCTTCCCTCCCCCTTGTTTTCTTTACACGGTACCAGGGACTGAACCCAGGACCTTTGTGTTGAGCTACCACCCCAGCCCTTTTTAATTTTTGTTTCGAGACAGGATCTCACTAAATTGTCCAAGCTGCACTTCAATTTGAGATCCTCTTGCCTCAGCCTCCCAAAGTGCTGGGATTACATGTGTATACCAGCACATTCGGCTCACTTGGATTCATGTTTTTTTCCAGTTTTATTTTTAAAAGTTAAAGAGGTTCTAACACTTACTAATGTGTTTAATTCTTTGTTATTTGAAATACCTTAAAGAAATTGAGTGTTTCATAAATATTCTCTGACAGATTTTTTTATTATGGAAAAATTTCTCTTAACTATCAACTAGCTTTCTGAAGAATGATTATAATAAGTCAAAACTATGCAAATGGAAATGTTTATGTAGGTAGTGAAGGATGAATTATATTTAGTATAATATTTTATGCAAGTTGCACAGCAGATCAATTAAAGTATGATTTCTTAGCATATATTAAGATTCAACTGGACTTAATCATAATTGAGTTTTAAATTATTAGAAATTTTTTGAGTTTAAATTAAATCTGTTTCCACCCCTGAAAATAGTTATAGTTAACTTTTTATTGTTCAGGAAATAATAAAAAAGAAAAAAATATTTTCTAAATTAGGTACCTTGCTTTTTGCACTGTAGCTATTTCTTTTCATATAGGGTAGTCGATGATATTGAAGAATTTTGTAATTTTAGCAAGGCATAGTTGAAATTTAAAAGACAGTAAATAATTTTTTGCATAGTAAATTTTACTCATTGAGAGTTTTTGTGGCTTTTCAGCAAAGTGTCACTTTTATAAATGTTAGTGGTATATCTGGGTTCTTGGGCAGCTATACTGTACTCCACCAATTTAAATTATTAAAAATTCAACATGTATTTTATGTTCATTTTAAAATATTCAAATCCCTTCTTTTTCACATTAAGTTTGAGCACATTGTATTACTAATTTGGGTGAAAAAAAAAAGAAAACCTGTGCATTAATTAATGACTATATTAGGATAAGTAGAATTAGGGGCCATAGAAAATTCTAGTCCCAAATGGTAATACTTTTAATCATCAGCAGAGGGCTCTGTGGGCATGTGTATTTGTAATTACATTTTCTTGACCAATTCTTTTATCCTAATATTGTTTCTTTCCCCAAATGATTAATTTTTGTACTCTTTTTAAGACAGAGATGAATGGTCATAATTTTTAAAATCAGTTAAGAGTATGATTCTAAGAGTATTTTATTTTAAATTGACCAGAAGACATTATATTTTTATTACTTTTGTCTCTAGGTGTATTTTTACACATTCTAGCAGATACACTTGGGAGTATTGGTGTTATTGCGTCTGCCATCATGATGCAGAATTTTGGTTTGATGATAGCAGATCCTATCTGTTCTATCCTTATTGCCATACTTATAGTTGTAAGGTAAGTGTTATGTTACTTTCTAGTATTAAAATGAGTGACAGATGATAAATATGCAATTTAAATTACAGATATAAAGTAGAAATTGTTATGTTGGTTTTCCTTTGGTCTTTAAGAAATTCCTACATCATAAATTCTCTTTTCATATTCATTTGTTCTTTTTTGTATGTGCATATTTCTCATTTATTTCTTGCCTGGAGTTTGATATTTCTTTTTGGCATTTGGCAATTAGGCTTTTGATAATAACTCAAATTAATGATCATTTTCTTGAATCTAACACTATGTCCATCTGAAATGAAAACTGTATTACCTATAGTTAGCTTATAGTCAGCATCTATAGCTACACATTTACAGGAGTTTGTATCTTACAACGTCACATGCAAAAGGATATCAAAGTCTCCGCTGCTAAATCTATTTTTACTCATAAAGCCACATTATCATTGCAGAAATCTTTAAAAATGTTCACTGAAATAAATGTATGTCTGTCTCCCATCAAAATTATAAAATTCTTGAGAAAACATCTGTGTATTAGCCCTTAATCTTTTTTTATTGCCTGCCACAGTGCCAGTGTATGTAGAAAGGTAAATGTGTATGTAGGCTTACAAATTCTCAGTAAATGTTTGAATTAAACTGTATAGTTGTGATCACCCGTGTTTCTGTTACTCACTGAGCTGTGCGGCCAGCCTTTTTTATTTTTCACTTTGAGACAAGATCTCACTGAGTTGTCTAGACAGGCCCTAAGCCTGCAGTTCTGCTTTAGCATCACAGAGTGCTGGGATTACAGGTGTGTGCACCACTTATTAGTTTAAATTTTTATCGGCATAATGGGAATATGTTCTCAGGGTGTTTTATTTTTCCATATTATTTTACTCTTGGTAGAACTTTTTTACACTGAAAAAAGAGACCTATTAGAAGTCAATCTGGTGATTTTTATAGCTCATAGCTGAGTAGATTTAATAGATGATGATGAAATTATAATACTAAAATTGCCCATAAATGGAGATTTTTAAAAAAATTTCTGCTAAAATAGGATATATATGTTAAATACACAGATTAGTTTCTAATTTCTTTGAATTATTTGTACAAGGAAGCAATTCTGCTATATAAAAGTCTTTGTAAAGCTTAGGAGGTGTTTTCTTCATCTTTGAAAATCTTAGTACACTTTCAGTCCTGAGCTTACCTCCAGTAAGTTCAGCTCAGCTGTGATTCACACTATAAAACCTAACTCTTGGTAGATTTGATAACTTTAAATCTGTATCCTTATGGGCACTTTCAGTTCATTTTATTATGTGTTATAATTCTTTGTTGCTTCTAATACTTTTTAGAGCAGGATCTTTTTGTTCCCTTCTCTGTCTGCATTAATGTTACCCTAACTCTGGCTGGTAGGATGTTTTGCTTGGGAAACTACGACAGTCTCCAAGTCAACCTGTCTCTCTCTAAACTCTTCACACTGGCTAAAATTATTTTTCCTTAATGAGGATTATGTGATATATGAAAAATTTCTTGCTTTAAACCCAATTATCTTGCTTATAATCTTATCCTAGGATTATAAATCCAAATTCCTTAACTGAGTTTCATGATGTCATTTAACCCTGTTTACCTCTTTGTTCTCTCTTGGTGCTTCTCAATTCATAGTCTGTTCTCTGGCCACAGTAAGGTGTTTTCAGTGCCCTAAACATATTATGGGCCTTCGGGATTCCTCCCATGTTTTGCATATTTTCTCTCTCCAAAATACTCTTAACACTTCATGCTTTCCTTTCCAACCTTGCACCATTCAAATATGAAGAGGTACCTCTTTGGGAGCCATTTTCTGATTCTTCATCTCTGGGATGGTTTAGGTACATCCCTGTGGCACCTTCTACCACGGTACCCTTTCTTGGCATTTCCTAACTCCATGTATGTGGTCTGTACCATTGTCTCATTCAAACCCGGTGGCAGCAAGCTGTTTTACTGGGTTTATAATTCTGCCTGGCAAAAGTGTTGGCACACTTTGAATTTGAATTTTTAAAAATTGTTTTTTTTTCAACCTTAGAGAATTACTTCTCCAATCCCAAATAGGGAATTCTTAACAATTCTATTCTCATTCATATATTCCACAAATATAAATGAATAAATACGGCAGAGAAAACCTTTGTACTTAAATATAACACACAGTTTTTTAAAAATTGCACAAATCATCTTCAACAAATACTTATCAGTTTGGCTTTCTTAGTTGCTATTGAAAAAAGACAAGAACCCAAGATCCCTACTGTTTAAATTTTATATTATAGTAAGAAGGAGACTCAAACAAATTAATTCGAGTATCAGTTATTTGTATCTTGTAGATTAAATGGTGGTAATTAGCCTCTTTAAAGTGAGTGATACAAGAAGACTTCTGAAGTGGGATCTGAGAACTGAATCTGCGTGTCACAAGACAGAGTGTCAGAGGAAGTGCTGTCCAGTGTAGGGACCAGCTATGACCAAAGCCCTACGCCAAGAGTAGCTTTGGCGCCAAGAAGAAGCCCGTGTGGCTGAAGCGTAGGGTGTAAGAGGAGTGTGGTTTGAGATAAACTTGGAAAAATAGGCTGGAGAAAGTTATGCACGGTTAGCAGTTTGGATTTGATTTCAAGTGAAATGGAAGATTATAAAGAAGTGACAATATTCGAGTTATATTTTTAAAAGTCACTGTTGACTGCAGTGTAGGTAGGGGATTGTAGGGGGACAGAAGTGTGGAAAGGGCAATCAAGCTCGAAAGCTATTACAGTAGACCAGGTGAGAGGCCTTGGGAAATGGAACGACCCACGTGAAGTTAGAAAATCCTCTCGGGTAGAACCAGCAAGATTCGCTTGTGGATTGATGGTGTGAGTCATTACTGAGTGAGCAGAGAAAATCAGTGGTAATTCCTGGAGTTTTTACCTGGGCAGCGATGAATGATGATGTCATTATTGAGAGAGAGAAGACTGAAAGAAGAGTAGTGTTTTTTGTTTGTTAGTGTTTGAGGGGGACTCCAGATTAGAAGTTCTGCTTTGGTTATTATTACTTTGAGATCTCTCTCCTTTTTTTTTTTTTTTTTTTTTGAGACAAGGTGTCACTGTGTGGCCCAGCCTGGCCTCAAACTTACGGCAGTCCTCCTGCCTCTTCCTCATTAAACACTTATCTGGAGATTTCAAGTAGGCAGTAAGGGTATAAATATGAAATTCTTGGTAGTAGTTAACTGAATATAAGGTATCAAAAATAGTCCATATAGAGATTTAAAGTCATGGAGTGGCATTCATCTGGCATTACTGCCCCCTTTCCCAGTCCTTCTATTTTTCTGTAAAATACCCCTCAACATGATACTCCTTCGTGCTGAAATGCTTAGCTTCAGAGACCCTTTCAAAATAGTGCTTCAAACAGCCACAACCAGCCAGTTACACTTGACTTCTGAGGTAGAGCTTATTTCTCATCTTTGGGTAGGTCCTACTGACTGACTTGTAAGTTTGCTGTCATTTACATGTATATAGTACCTGGTTTCTGGTCACATAATTTGATTCCTTTTCAGTTTTGTGAAATTCTTTTTATTACTATTAAGCTTTAATATTTGTATTTGTGCAAATGCTCTTTTTACCAAAATAATAGATGGACTGTAAAAAACTTACTACCGAAATGTATGGTTTAGGTATTTAAATGTTTCATAATTCCACCTTTTGGAGATAACAGATAACATTAATGTATCTTAAAATCATTCATCAAATGCTATCATGCCCACTCTGTGGTGGGCAATAACAACATAGTCAAATAAATGCCCTTCCTTGTGGAGCTTACATTTTAAGAGAAGGTCATGAAGCAAATGAATATGCAAGTAGATAACGTAATGTTAATTGACGACAAATGCTATGAAGCAAAGTTAGGAGATGCTGTTTCATAAGGGCCTTAGAAGTCCACTGTGTAAAGTGACATCTGGGCAGAGGCCTGAGTGGCGGAAGGGGTGGGCCATGAGACTGTTCAGGGAGAGAGCATTCCTGGTGCAGGGACCTTCATTTAGAAGCACACTGAGGCAGGAGCATTCCTAACTTGTTTGAGGATCAGAAGTGGAGCCGTGTAGCTGAAGTACAAGAGGCAGAAGAAGGAGGATAGATGGATTTCTATAGTTCAGAGAGCAGGTTGGGTGGAAGATACGTATTTGGGTGCCATCAGCTTCTATGTGGTACTGAAAGCCATAAGTTTGGAGAATGAGTATCGAGAAGAGGTCTGAGGCCTGAGCCCTGGGGGAAAGTGAGGAGCAGGTGCAACGGAAGCAAGGGAGTAAGGCGTGAATATGCGCAGGTGAAAGGAAAGACATGAACACACTGCCGAAAAAGTCATGGGAAGAAATTTGTTTGAAACAGGAGGGAATAATTGGCCCTGTGAAATGTTCCTGGGAATAATAACTGGTAACTTAGACCGGCCACTATGTCAAGTGATAAGAACGAAAGCCTGATCAGAGAACCTTGAAGAGAGAATGGGAGGGGAGGAAATGGAAAGGGCAACTCAGTCAACCCCTTTTCAAGCCTCTTGCTGTAAAGAGCCATGCGATTGCCTGGCAGCACTGAGGACCCATTTTGAGGTTTGTGGTCATGAATTTAAAGTGAAAACAACCAGCACAGTTGTATGTTTTTCTCCAGTCTTGTTTAGCTACTTGGTAAAGTTACAGATTAGACAGAGTTGGATTTAATAGGTTTGGGGTTTTGGCAGGTGGGTACTGACAGTGAGAAAGGGATAAGGCAGAGGTTATAGTAGTAAGGAATTAAGACTGCAGTATGATGCTACATGCTTTAAAAAACGATAGCGTCAGTGTTAGAGCTTCTGTGGGGAAATGATCCAGAAATAGGCAGGGTAATTCAGATCATGCAGTACTTAAAATTGAGATCTTAAAGTCTAAGGTGCTTCTGTGGGGGTGGAGAATGACGACATCATATAGAGGCTAAAGGATGAATATTTAAATCAGGAATAATGATGAAAAGATACAGGTAGAAAGAATATAAACCCATTGCTAACCTTTTATGACTGCAGGGGAATGATGAGGAATTGTAATACTGGTTACAAGGTGGGTAAAGGGTGGAATAATCTGGGCGTGGGCCTTAGAGGTGCTGTGCTGTGGGTGGGAGGGTGTGGGGGCAGCAGTGCTCAGAAAGCAGCAGTAATAAACACGAGAGACGTCTCTGTCACTGCAGGCCCAGGGTACCTGGAGTGTGGGCAAGAAAAGAGCACTTCTGAACTTTTTACTATTAATAATCGTTTGAATATACAAAGAAAAGCTCTGTAACTAAAAGAAAGTCTTTTTGTTAGGTACAAAAGATTTTTAAATAATATATTTATTTTTTAGAGCATTGAAGATAAAACCCCTAGTTTTTATATCCAGACCACATAGACATTAGAAATGAAAGGTGACTCATAGAGATATGATAATAGAAAGAATATATACTAATGAAAGCAAAATTATAAATTTAACATTTTAAATCATAAGTAATTACTAGTCTTGCATATAGAATTTGAACAAGATACTGATTTTGATAAATCTTACCGATTCTTAATTATTTGTGGACTGTATTAAGTAAAAAGTAAGCATTTTTTAACACATACAAGACTACTGTATCTGCAGATAGTCATATATGAAAAATTATAGATATTTTATTTTTTTTAAATGTTTTTGGGTGTTCCCTAACAATTTCCGTTGTGGTTTGCCTTTGAAGTGGTTAAGTTTATGCACTATACTTCTTGGGGACTAAGGTAAAGGTAGACAGTTTGCCAGAATTTTAACTTGCTTCTTGTATATGTATTTGTATTGTAAAATTGAACATATTGGAATATTACTGCATAGTAAATATATTTTTGAGTCATATATAAAGCCATCATAGAGCATTTATACTGATTAGTCTAACAGTCTTTCTCTGCTCTCATTCTAGGAGACAATACCTGGTACCGTATGTAAGGCATTCATTTATATGTAATTATTAATTTCTCACCTGTGCCTCCAGGAAAGTACTGGCTATATATTATCCTTGGGGAACTGAGAAATACCACTCAAATTACTTTGTGTGTTTGATGATTCAGGTGAGGAGTTCTAGTTAGGAAAGGCTGGCAGAGGGCCTTAATTAGAAATGTTGGAAGGAATGGAACAGGCACAGGAATACTGGAAAAGAAGCTTGAACTTAAGAACTTAATTATGTAAGAATATTATTTAACTAGCATGTGGTAGTTCTTAATGAACCACCTGTTTTATCGCAATCCTTTCTTAAGTTCTGAGGACACAGTACCAATCATTAATTTTGCTATCACCAGTAAACCACAACGTATTTTAAAAATTCATGAGTGAAGCAAAATCTCATTTCCTTCCCTCTGCCATTATTGTTCCTTTGTTCTCTCTCTCCATCCCTCCCTCCCTGCCTCTTTCTCCCTCTCCCTCCCACCCTTTTTTCCTCCTGCCACCCTCAATAAACATGCCTTTTTAGTGTGTCCAAAAGGTTACCATTGCTGGCTTTATGGGTTGGTTTTTCCACTTGATCTTAGCCAAAAGGCCAACAAGCAATGGGTTGGCTTTTCCATAGGTGGAATTATCTCCTGGCCTGTGAAGAGGAAGCAGGGTTTTTGGTTACTGTGATTACAGTGTAGAGCAGGTGGTGATTTTCATGGTCTCGTTGAATTTTTTATTTTAAAATGTTACTAGTTCAAGTGGATGCATGCCTGTAAGTCCCAGCTATTTGGAAGGCTCAGGCAGGAGGATCATAGGTTTGAGGCCAATACGGACAACTTAGGCAGACCCTGTCTCAAAAACAAAAAACTAAGAATAAAAAAAAAAATAAAAGTGGCTGAAGATATAAATCAGTGGTAGAGTATGTTAGAGGCTAGGTCCTAGCTTCAGTCCCTAGCACCACTAAAAAACAGACAGACAAACCAAAAACCTTACTAGTTTACTCTAGTTTAATGCCAGAGTTTAGCAGTGTACTCTGATGTTTACCATAGAACCTAACTACTTTTTCCATTTTTTTCTTCTGAAAAAAATAGTGGCTTTTCAATAGCCAACTTAAAAATACTTTAAAACACAATCATTTTGTAGATTAAGAGTCACTTTAACTCCAGAGAAAGAGTTAAGCATTGTACCACAAATCTAAAGTGGTTATTTGGATGCATACTGAAAAGAGGCTTCTGATGCTATCTTCCAATCTGAGTTACTCAGGAATCCATTGCTGAATTCATTTATGTCCTCTTTAAATATCAAAATAAATAAACAAACAAGCAATCATCAAGCACACTGTATTTTTTCCTTCTACCACGGAGACTACAAAATGTCAAATAAGTAGAGCCATCACAGGATTCTAATAAAAGAAAAAGAAATATAGCTTCAGGCTTTATGAATTGTCTGATTCTTAAAATTATATTAAAATAATTATTAATTTTTGCTTCATTATTTTGTTAAGAGGTAAATTTATGGGCAGTCATATGGAGTATATAGTTCTGATTTTAGTCTAACCCTACCATTGTTTGTTATTGACATATTTAAGTTGTAGCTTTTCTAAGGAATTATTGTATATTTTGTTAATGGCTTTATTGAAATATAAAATGTAAAATGAATGAAGAATTTCATAATCAGAATATTATTCCTTTACCTACGAAATTTTTAGATCTGTCTGTCCAAGAACAAACTGTTTAATATAGCTCTTTGTGGTTTGCAACTTATATTTCTACTACAAAGAAAGAAAATGAATCAATGGTAATAAAACTAGACATATATGTTTGTGTTGATTTAAAGACTAATGGTAGTATACATGTGCAGCTCTTTGACTAAAGATGAAAACTATTTTTCTTTTTCTTTCTTTTTATGTCTTACCCGAGGAGTGGAATTACTTGATTTGAGTTGTTGCATTTCTGAGTTAAGGAACCTTGTTGGGATTGTGGTACAGCGTTGTTGAGACATAGTATACAAAGATCTGGCCAGGTAGTGCAAGAGATAGACTTGTATGCAATTTAAAAAATACAGAGCTAAACTATATAAAGAAATATGTGTATAGTTCAGATCTTAAGTGTCCCATAAAGGTCCATTTGGTAAAGGTTTAATCCCCAGTATGGTGCTGTTGGGAAGTGGTGGGATCTTTAAAGGGTGGAACCTGGTGAGAGGTCTTTACCTCATTGGAATAGCCCCTTCTTCCACTCTTTTGCAGTCTGGTTCACCGTGAGTTGAGCAGTTTTGTTCTGCCACACACTTTCCACCCTGATGTGTTGTGTTGCCTTTCCACAGACCCAAAAGCAGCGGGTCTGTATTATCATGGACTACACCCTCTATAACTGCAAGCCAGACAAAAGCCTTTCTAAGTTGCTTTCTCAGAGTGTTTGTTTTGGTAAAGACTAATATAACAAGACACAGTGTAAATGTAAATGATAATTTGATCAAGGACCCTCTTATCTAAAACTGTTTATATTGTACTACTGCTTGCAAAGCAAATCTCTTATGGTCAGTGTGCCCTATGATCTATGCCTAATCTGCCTTTCAAGTCATAGTTAGTTTCCATAGTAGTTTCTGCATACCATACCACTCTTTTACTTGTTACTGAAGGGGGAGACTCTACTTTGCTGCCTCTGTACCTCTGTTCATAGTACTGTATTCTGATTTTGAGTGCTTTTCTTCCTCAATTGTTCTCCATCACAGTCCTGAGTTCTTTAAAGCTCAACTCTAATGCTGATTCTTCCCTGAAGCTTTTTCTTTGCTTTCTAAGCTATTTATTTTTGCTAAATTTATCAAGGTTTTTTTTTTAATAATGGTATTATATATCTACTACATCCATATACCTACCAGTGCGTTAGAATGGGGCTGCATCTTGTTGAGCTTTGTATCACTGGGCTTTGTGCGCAGTAATATTTGTTTAATTCCATTGACCTGGATTGGGAATCAGGTTTCCGTTATGATTCTGGCTTTGTGACACTCAACTTCGTGTATTCTGGGTTTGGTCAAGTGTGGATTTTTGGACTGTTTTCTAACTTTCTTAATTGCGTGACTGAGTACCTGGTGATGGAGTATGTACACATAATACTTTTAGTATGTTAAAAGCCAGGAAAAAAAAAAAAGCCAGGGCCAATGATGTAAGATAGGAATTCATGGAACATAGACTACTTCAAAGATGTAATACTAGTTGTCAGCTTGAAGAACAAAGATTACTAGAAAGTAGAAACAAATTAGTCATTACAGGTATAAACAGAATCAGTCAGGAACCATTTAGATTATGAGCTATAAGAGTATAGGAATCTTGTCTTTTCTTAGCTCTATAAGTTAGATTAAAAACTTAGACATTTTCATATCACAGGAAAAAAAGTCAGAGATTACATTTTGTTGAAGTGTCTAATTAAAATACTTTCCTGACAAATTACTCAAACTTCCTCACTTCCTCAAATTGTTAAAAGTCTGCTGTTACTGTCTGTAGAACCTAACAGTATACTCATGTATGAAGCTGCTTAATTGCAAATGTATGCGTGTAATTCAGAAAATCCAATACAGTGGTTTTCAATTTGCAGCTCATATTTGAAATTGCAGCATTTAATATATTATAGTCAAAAACTTCAAAGTAAAGATTTAGCACATTTGATTTGTGAAAATATCCTCTGTATAACCTAATTGTCCAAGTTAGTCTTCATTGTGACCAGTCAGTCAAATCAGACTGTCAGAGCAAATCTTTTCTGCAAAAGTCATTTTTTAAAAATTTTAATTAAACAAAAATATTAATACTTAGCTCTGTGATAACCATCTTATCTTTGCAGTAAAACCTAGACTTTTCACATAGCATTTTTTAAAAGTATTCATTTTAATAACCTTTTTATAATGATATTCAGTGCTTTACACAGCCCTTTCAAACTTTGGAACTGAAAACTAGTTCTGTTATTTGGATTTTGTTTTTGCTTTTTAAATAAAACAATGTTGCCAGGCATGGTGGCACATGCCTGTAATCCCAGCACTTGGGATCACTATGCATTGGAGGCCAGCCTGGGCTACATAGTGAGTTCAAGGCCAGCCTGAACTACATAAGGAGACCCTGTCTCAAAAGAAATACAAATAAATAAACAAACAGTGTTTCCAAATTTAAAAAAAAGGCAACTTTTATGCTACGTTATTGCATATTCCCTGTATTTCCTAAATCGTGGAATAATAGTATCCAAAGTTTTGAAAAATCTCTTTACAGGTTATATTGATAGGCAAGTTTTTGTGTGCCACAGTTCTAATAGTAACCCCATTTTTCGTTGTTGCTATTATAGCTGATGTAAATAATGTATTGGAAAATGATTAGAACATCTGTGGATTTTTTATTTTATCAGGAATCTATTTGTCTATCATGATTTTTGCTACAATCTGTTGAACCATGTCTCCTACCACTTCATACATTTTATGACTTAGGGAATTGACAGTCACTGTAACCCATTTGGCATCTAGTTGCTTTTTAAGTTTTGCTCTCACCTATATATATTATCACTGTCAAATATGATTTCCTTACTATCCCAGTGAACAACAGTTCTTCATATGAAGTTTCTAAAGCCAGCTTTGATGCCAGCTTGAAATTCTTCAAGGTGTTTACTTTTGAAAACTAATGCTCTCAGTTTTCCTTTTTAAAAAAAATTAATAGCTTTAAGATCTATATTGTATAAATAAATGACATTGCAAAAGATATGGATTTTCACTATCATTTGACAAAGGTTTTATGGGACTTGTCTCAGGAGTTATATTCTTTGTCAATATTTGGCAGATAGAGGAGATAGCATTAATTATCATTATTCTCGCCATCCCACTTTACAATATATCTGAACCCAGAACATCCTAATGTAGAAACCAGAATATCTGGTTTCTAATCACTCTTTTCCTTTAATAGGAATTTTAAGAAAATGAAGGCATAATAGTATACCTTAGGTTTATGTTGCTTTTATCAAAGGCTTATCACCCAGCAGAATTACAATTTTTCTTGTTCTTTTGCTGTGTCAGAGATTTTTAAACCCTGGCACGGTTTGCTGTATTAGTATTTTGGATGAGCAACATTTGCGCTTTTCATTTTGTCAGGTGGTAGAGGATAAATGTGAAATGAATGAGAGGGAAGCAAGGGAGAACTGCTTACTAGATGACTTGTCTGGACAGCTACCTCACAGTTTCCATGATCAAAAGTCTGGGCATAGCCTGGCTCGCTTCTCTGCTCAAGGTCTCGCAAGGCCGTAACCAACGTTTTGGCTGGGACTAGAGACTCATCTGAGGCTCAGGGTCATCTTGCAGTCTTACGTGGTTGTTGGCAGATATTTACTTCCAGCTGTATAATTCATAGTGGCTTTTGTCTAGAGTCAGCAAGAGAGCAGCTGACCTCAGGCGGGGATACCAATCCCTCCTTCAGGGACTTGCATCTGATTAAGTCAGGCCTACCCAGGAGAGTCTGTATTATGGTTAATTAAAAATGAACTGATTTCAAACCCTACATCTACAGTTTCCTTTACATTTGCCATATTTGGCTAGATAGAAGCAAGTAATCAATAAGTTTTGCCCATAACTCAAGGATAAGGATTATACAAGAGAGTGATTCATTGGGGGTCACTCTAGCCACACCTTTCTATATTCTGAATACCTCACCCTTTGCCTAGAAAAATTAATGTTTGCAGTGTGGAATGGAAAAATAGATGGCCATATGGATGAATGAATGGATGAGAGAATGAAAGCACAGTCTACTTGTTACATTCCCAAGGTCTCAGTCATGTTTTCTAGATAGTGCTTTACTATTGTACTGTATACTGTGTTCTCCTACTAAACATTTGCACTATTTTCTCAAGGTTTCCTAGTCATATTGTTTTTATGTTTATCAAAGTCATTAGAAAGGTTTGGTAAATCTGTCCCTGGAGATCTTAAATTAGGAGTATAGTATTTGAATGTGAATAACTTGACCTTCAGTTTATAAGAGTTATGTATTATTTGACTCTATTTGAGGAAACATTTCATTTTTAAAAAGTATATTGGAAATAGCACATCATGTCCAGTTGGAGTTTATTCCAAGAATGCAAAGTTGATTTGATATTACAGAGTTCATGAATGTCACTCATCACATTAAATGATTTAGAGGTAAAACCATGTTGTCATTGCTGTAGATGCCAAAGAGACATTTGAAAACATGCAGTACAATTTCTGAGTTTTTGTTTTTTAATCAAATAAAATGGAAAGAGAAGTATTTCCTTAACGTATCACAGTCCTAAAGCCACTGGAGATGTTTCTACCCACATCAGCAACCAGTTAAGGATTCTTTCTGTTGCTTCTGGTATTTAACATAATGTTACTAATCGTTCAGCAGTAAAATTAGATGAAAGAAACTCCTTTTGACCCAGCCTTATACCTCTCTCATCTGTCTTCCTGAAAGAATGAAAAACATCACACTACAGTGATACATGCAGACCCAAGTCTATAGCGGTGCAACTCAATAGCTAAGCTCGGGAAATAGCCTAACGCCCATCAGTGCCCATCAGCAGATGAATGGATAGAGAAAATGTAGCATATACGTTCCCAGTGGAATACTGCCAGCCACAAAGAAGAATGAAATCATAATTTCCAAAAAATGGATGGAGCTTGAGATCATGTTGTTAAGTGGAATAAATCGGACACAGAGTTACATATTGCATGGTTTCTGTTATAGAGAAACCTAAGACACAAATAAATATGAGTAAAATAAAGGAGAGATGGTAAGAAACAAAAGGGCAGACCTGTTGGAAATAGGAAAGATGGTCAGAGAGGAAGGAGGAGCAAGGGTAGGCAGAAGGATTAAGAGAATCAAAAGTTAACAAAATATGCAGTTCCCCAAAATGAATGTAACTATTATATATTACAAACATGAAGTAATAAAAAATAAAGAAGATATTTAAGACTTAAAAATTGGAAAGAAGAGTTTTTATACAAAGTATATATGTCTGTAAAACCCATGAAAATTGATGGAAAAAGTGTAACAGTTTAAATTTATAGTTATAAAATTGATGTACAAAGATCAAGGCCCTTCATCTATATAAACAAAATCCAGTTAAATGATAGAATTAAAGAAAAGACACCTTTACATTAGCAACTGCAAAAATAATATGAAGATAAAATATATAAAAATTATGTGAGGAACTTAATACTTCTAACATACAAAAGTAAGCTTGAACAGAGTCTTTTTTGGGGGATACCGTGACACTTTTGAAGAATCAATACACGCACATGACAACTCTCCTTAGGTTTACTTACAAGTTTAAAACTAATATAATAAAAATACTCCTATGTATCCCCCTCCCTGGGAAGAGTTAGTCGAAGTTGATTATAAATGTGGTAAGGAGAATCAAGAGGAATTGCAAAACAAACAAAACCCCCAAAACAAAAACAAAAAACTCTGGAAAAGAAGATGTAAAATGTAAAGCCCTTATAATTAAAAGAGATACTTGAAAAAGCAAACAAATGGAGCAGAAGAGTAAGTCCAGAAATGGATTTATGTACATGTAGAAATTTAGTAATGATAAAGAAAGCCTCTCAGTCAGTGAGTAAAAGATGACCATCTAATAACTAGGTAGCCATTTGGAGAAAGGTAAGTTTGGAACCATGCTTCATACTATGCACCTGGAGAAATTACAAATGGATTAGTGCTTTAAAAGTAAAATATGAAGCCATACTAATACTATAAAGAAAGCATAGCTGTATCACTTTATAACATGAAAATATTAGGAGTAACTGGCTCCAAACCTAGAATATCATTAATGGAAAAAATTGATAATTCGAATTAAGCTATGTTTAAAAAAACTTTGGCACAAGAAAAGTGCCATAAAGAAAATCAAAAGGGTTAGTAAATTAGGATAAATATATGCCACTTAGATCATGAAAATATAACCTGCTCAACATAGAGAAACCTCCTAAAAATAAAAATTAAATTATTACAAATGAGTTTTAAACATATAAAAATATTTCATCCCTATTTATAAAAAAGAAACACAAGTTGAAACTACATTGAGGCATCATTTCTCACTGATCAGTCAGATAAAGATCTAAAACTTTATATAATCCTTTGGTAAGACTATGAGCAAAAAGGCACAATCATAGTTTGCTGATAGGAATGAGGATATAGTCTCTGTGGAGAGAAATATGACGATACTAGCAAAATTAAATATGCATTTACCTTTGGTTAAGCAAAGGTAAATGACATTTGTAGGAATGTCACGAAGATAAGTTGGCACCAACTTAAAGGGCATCTATAACTTACCAAGTTATTCCTAGGGCTCTATTCTTATAAGAGGAAAAGATTGGAAAGTACATAATGTTTATCTACGAGGGAGTCCTGTACAACCCTAAAACAGTAAGGATGATCTCTATTTGGTAACATGGTGTGATTGTCCAGATACATTTTTAAAGAAAGCATTTAGTATGTGGCACATGAGATAAAGGTATATAGTACAAGTTATATAAAAGTACTTCTGTGTTTTATATAAAAAATAGAAAGGATATACATGTAATCTGCATACTTTTATATAATTTTTAAAAGAAACACTGGAAGAGTCAACCAAAAGCAAGTAAGATGCATATAGGCAGAAGAAGGGAGTAGAGGTTAGACTTGAAATATATTTTCCAATAGTTTTGACCTTGGAATCATCCACAATTTTAAGCCTTTTAAAAAAAGTAAATCAAAAAAGGTGAAAAGAATATTAAACTGTTCCAACTCTTCATTTACTTGCTGCAAAAAGAAAAATAATTTATCAGCCTCTTTTTTTTTTTCCTTCAGTTTTAATGTTCACAGTTAATTTGTGTGTAGTTAATTTCAAACTCTCCCCCACTAGGTAGAGCCTGCACTTAAACTTATTCTGTTCTTATGCTTAATTAATCCTTTGAAAACATGACATCTACTTGTACCTCAGCAACTAAATAATGTAGTCAGCATCCAATGTAATACAGCAATTAAAAACTTACTTTGAGATATTGCGTATATCCTGTATATATAAAATACATATTCTCACTGTGCTATTTTTTTTACTTTGGGTAAACAATTTTAAATAGAGTCTTTTGCATTTTATCTCAATGTTAAGTTTCTCCTAGCAAGCGTGAGACTTCAGAAGTCAGCACTGTGTTTGGGCTCATAATGGAAATTAGGTGTCAGGGATTTATTCCTGGGCGTGTTTTGACTGTCCCAGTCAATGCTCAGATGATGGAAAACTTTCACGTTGTTAGCTGTTACTGCCTCTTGCCAAGGTCCTCTTGGGTTATTTTTATTGTTCATGTTTTCCCGACCTTTTTCATTTCTTTTTGTGGTCGGAGCCTCCTGTACACTTTGAAGATTAGCCTCTCCTAGCGTCAGGACTTTCTTGTAGGCAGAGATGCTCTGAGAGGGGCAGCAAAGCCACTTTCATAACTTTATTTGGAGGCCATGTCACAGACTGGTTAGGAGCCCTCACTGGAGCCGACTGCGTAGGTTCAAATCCTGCTTTTACCATCTAACTGTGTGACCATGGACAAGTCACGTAGCCTCTCCATGTCTCAATTTCTATCTTTAAAATAGGGGTGATGATAATACCTGCCACAGAATTTGTTGTGTATGAATTAAATGGATTAATATGTTATGTATAAATAGCACTTTTCACATAGGAAGGCAATTGCTTTCCTGTCTGCAAGGAGGCTGTTGGGAAACAGCATCCACCTAAACGTGGTCTGCTCTCCATACTGTGACGTGCTCTTTTCCATGTTAGCTACCTCAGATTCACTTCTTATCAAATGGGAAGGGTAGAGAGAGACAGAGACCAAGACACAGAAAGACATCTTAGCCTCTGGGACTGATTATTACACTGGGCCAGGGTCTCAACCAAACTTTAGAGAGCTTCTATCTCTGGAATTTAAGAGGCAGAAGTGTTGCAGCACTTTCACTGATGCCCTTTTCTACTTTCTCCAGTGGCATTCTCCGACGCTGATTTCTTCAAACAACACACTCAGCCTTTAAGTGGCAAACTTGGGGCCGAGGGTGTAGCTCAGTGGTAGAGCACGTGCTTAGCACGTGCAAGGCCCTGGTCTCAGTCCCTACCCCATAATTTTTTTTTAAAGTAGCAGATCTCTATTATAGTGTCAGGGCATAATAGTGTTTGAATACCATGAAGTTGAGAACAGTTATAAGTTTACCATTATTTTTAAAATAAAAGGAAATCGTTTCTAATTGCCTATTGAACCTAGAGATTAATTAGCACATTGGCCCCTTTCCTCTTGGATTTTTCTTGGCTGACCTTAAGTTTTATTCTGAGCTAACGCTTGTGATCTCTGAAGGAAGCTACCTGAAGGATAAGTTAGTTTTGATAATCTTAATATTTCTTGTTGTCTCATCCGATTTTTGTAAATAAGGTCCTATTTCTTCATTTCTGTACCTTTTAAAATATAGATTTTCATGCGGAGTTTCTGCCTGTGTCCATCCTAGGATAGCCAGTGCTTTTGTTGGATTGCAGAGGTAGTGGGAAAGTTCCTCCAGGTCGCATTGTATTTCCAATACAAATGTGACCATGTGTTATACACTTAACAGGAATTTATTCATACCTAGTCTCTCAAAACTACGCATATATTGTGGAGCTTTTTGCCCTCTTCATTGATTCATCTCTTCGTGTTTTTTTTTTTAACTTATATTTTGGGTGTGATTTTTAGTTTTCTTATTCATAAAAATGAGGAAAAGAGCTTTTATTGAGATAGTAAAAGTACACATCAAGATTGGAGAAATGCTGATTGTTCCTGCTTAAGTGTAATTTTTTCCTTCCTAAATGTGAGTACAGGATAAGATCCTTTGCCTTCTCTATATTAGAGATTCTTTTCTACCAGTAACTGAATTGGGGGGACTCGACTCTTTTGCTCTTTAGCTATTAATTTGAAGGGTTGAAGTTATGCAGATTAGGGCTGTTCTGTATTCCAAAAATTTTCCATTATCGTAGTATTGGAAAATTTTATCTAGATAGTACCTTCAACAGACACGTGTTAAGTGCTTATTATATGCTCCTAAGCATTGTGCTGGATACTGGGAATAAAGTGAATATGAAGTGACCTTGACTCTAGGGGACTTAACTGTGATGGGATACTGCAGTGTGTGCTGAGGACTTTGGTCTTGGTCTTGCCGCATCCAACTCTGCATCTTACCAAGGTGTAACAAAAAGCAAGTTGGCTTAATCTCTCTGAGTTGGTTTTTGCCTTTGTAGGATGAGATAGTTCCTCTAAATAATCTCTTATGATCTTGTCCCCATCTGACATTTCTGTGCTTCCAACATTTTCTTAAAGCTACTTCATGCTGTTATGAGGGTCAAATTAGAAATATTTTAAGAAAGCACTTTAAAAGCTATTAAGTGCTATCTAAACAAAAACATTATTACTTACTAATTTGACATGATACACTGATATTTTTGGTCTAAAGCTCAGATGCATTAGGTGTTATAACTAAGGTCCAAAAATTTAAGGAAAAGGGTGCCCTTTCATGACTTTGGCTCCAAGTTCTAGGGGTACCTTTGAGTGTCTTACTATCTCTAGTTTTGAGTAAAGTGGAAACCCCATAAGTATGCATTGATTTAAACCATAAATTTCAGAAACTCAGTGTAGTTATAAAGTAAGACATTCTCAGGTAATATACAGTGGCGCCTCAGTTCACGAAATTGATTCTTCCAAGATTCTGGTCGCAAACCAAGTTGGACGAGAACCGAATCAAATTCAATGGTTAGGTTTAATGTTGACCTTGTGGGGAGGTTAGATTGGGTTCTATCCAGTTCCGTTTGCGACCAGAATCGTGGAGAGAATCGAGTTTGTGAACTGAGGCCCCGCTGTAATTTGGGATTGTCTGTTCTCTGTTGAGTCTATGAAATTCTAGATTAGTAGCTGTTCATCTGTCACCATGGCTTGATTGTATGTGTGGAGAAGTGATTGCACATTTAATTTCAATGTAGATTGCATTAGAATTATAGGTTAATTTTCTTTAACATTTTTTGTCCGCTATAAGTTTTTGAATATATGACATATTCTAGTCCTTCAAATATATTATTTTTAAAAGTACAGGTTTATTTCCTCTGTATTTGTAGATTATAAGAACCCTTGATACTATCCAAGAAGACCTAGCCCAAAGCCATTTTACAAAGTTGGATCAATAATCATATTTTAATTATTACTGAATATTTATTCTTAGATGTAAAGAGTCTTAACTTGGAAACTTTTTATTAAACATTGTGATTGTCACTTGTCTAATTGTCCTTCAAAAGTTTTCAGACTGTAAACCCTTTTGTTTGCTTGCCTATAATTACTACTAGATAATTTTATTCACTGTTGAAATAGTGAACATCTTTTTCTAGAAGCTTCTGAAGTGTGGCTGGGGATTTAGCTCAATGGTAGAGGACTTGCCTGGCAAATGGAAAGTCCTGAGTTCAATCCCCAGCACCCCCCCATAAGTAAATGAATGAATGAATGAATGAATGCTTCTGAAGTGTGATTTGAATGTATTTTATTTGAGAAATTACTGGAAGTACAGAGTAATAACTTTTACTTTTTTAATCTAGTATAATTTAAGGTTAAACTCAAATTAATTTTACATTTATGATTATAAATTTGATTTACCTTCAGCTTTGGAAGAATAAAATCATTACCCCATTACCGGTAAACACATACCTAATGACTCATCCCTTCTCATATATGATAGGAAAGTAATAGTTTTTCATTGTGACAGAGTTGAGTTAGCCAGAAGCAAAACCCTAATTGTTCCCAAATGCTCACTTCTGGGTTTGGGTGCAGCTGTAAGTCTTCACTCAGTTAGGAATTTGCTAAGCTGGTCTTTTTCTACGTATCCTTTCATTATGGCTACATAGATCCGTGCTACAATCTGTTTTATGATTCTCCATTACGACAGTTAATCAGAAAAATATGGACACAAACCCCTGAGCTAAACATAATTTTAAAAGGCAAAAACTATAGTTTCTACAGGTTGCTTATATTTTTTTATGAAGTTCGAGATTATTGTAGAAATTGACATTGGTTCTAAATTATATGTTAGTGTGAGTGAGTAAGCACCTTTTTCATCTACCACAGTTTCGTGACCTGCTTAATAACAGCTGCAGCTGAAATTCTTACATTATTTTTAGAATTACTATTGGGGAAAATTAGTGTGACATGTCCATGTGCTGCTGTTGCATGTAAATATTTAAATTCTACCTAAGACAGAAAACGTTTCAAATTTCATAGAATAGCCAAGTCAATAAACCAATCCTTTTTAAAAAAGCACTGCTGTCTTACATTTATTTATTTTAAAGTAAATATTTGCTTCTATATTAATTTTACTGACATATTTATTTACATTATGATTTTTTTCTTTCCAAGTATTTTATTAAGAGTGAAAGGCCTAAACATAGACTGAAGACCATTGCCGTGTTAGAGAAGAAAAATAAAGTTGTAGGCATTTCTCTGGAGAGGTGAGGTCCAAGGTAGATAAGGTTTCAGTTATCCTTGGCAGAGGAGTTATTAGGGACTTTCAAACACTTTATTTTATTTTATTTTTTTTTTTGTGGTGCCGGGGATCGAACTCAGGGCCTTGTGCTTGCAAGGCAACCACTCTAATCACTGAGATAAATCCCCAGCCCCTTTCAAACACTTTAAAACAAAACACTACATCCATAAAATGTGGCAGTCTGCTATCATGATGTCAAGCAGACTTTTCTGAGACTTGAGCATGAGTTCAATAGTACCCTCACTCTGCCTGGGTCTCCAGATGTAACGTATATTTGCACCTTTCTTCTTTTGCTTCAAATCTGCTTCAGATCTTTTGCATTCTTCTAGAATGCTTTATCTGCATCATGGTTCTTGAATTAAGTGTTAAAAATGAGAGATCTTTAAATCTTTCTTTAATTCTTTTTTTTTGCAAGTTTGTTTATTAATTATGCATTTTTATGAGTATGTGTTTGCAGTACATAATCATTACATTTATCATGGAGAATTTGTACATATATGTAACACATTTTAATTCTTTTTTTTTGTCCCTTTCCCCTCCCTTCCTGCTCCTTCCAACTCTTGATACCATTTGGAAAAGCTCTGTTTCCATTTTTTTCTTCATGATTATGTAATATCATTACCAGTTCTGGGATCCTCACATTAAGGGGCTCTTTGAAAGTGAGTTTTAGGAGAAAAAAGGAAGTACTACTAGACCCTTTTTTTTTAACTTTTAAAAAAATTTTATTAGTATATATTTACAGTACATGCAGTTTTCAGTCATCTTGGGGAGTGAGTGGGTACTGGCACATACTATAGCTTGTTTCTTTGAGACTGTTTTTTTACAGACGTAATGGAAGGGAGTAGATAACTTTGGGAGTCAACAATCTTGGAATGTACACATAAAAATTTGAACAAAGGTTTGGATAAATTTGTAGATGGGTATTTGGGGTAACTTTTTAAGTAAGAGAGTTTAGAACTCTGCACAGTCATGTCCAACCTGTGTCTTGTGGGCTGCTTGCCCCCTTTTATTTTTAATATGATTATTAAAAAGATTTTAAAATAAAGAAAATTTTGTTACTTATATATATTACCTATATTACATACTTATTTATGTAGTTGGGTTTTTTTGAGACACGGTCTTGCTATGTAGTTCATGGCTTTAAACTCACTGTGTAGCCCAGGCTGGCCTCAAACTCACAGCCATCCTCCTGCCTCAGCCTCCTGAGTGCTGGAATTATAGGTGTGTACCCCCATGCCCAGCTTTTTGTATATTTATATTTTATATGCAGCCTAAGACAATTCCTCTTCACTCAGTGTAACCCAGGCAAGCCAAAAAGTTAGACACTTGTGGAAGGGAATATCCTCGATGTTTTTTACGGTTGCTCTCCTCAAGGAGTATTGTATACTGGACTCACCATTTACATTATTATAGTGTAGCTTCTTCAGGGAAAAAAATGAGACCATACTTAAGTATTCTAAAACAATAACTATTTAAAAACTTGTTTGGAAAAAGCGATCTCACACCTCTTGTTTAATTTCTGATCATTCTGAATGCCTTCTACTGCAGTTGAGTCCATACCCTCTTCTATTTCCATCCTTTTGTATTTTTTATTTTTGAAGGGACCTTTAAAAGTAAGCTACCTGTATACAAATGACATAAATTGTACCAGAAGTTCATGAAAAGTGAAAATGGGTACAGGCATAATCTATAGTTGCTTTGAATTTATGTATGTCTTCTTCTAAAAGATGGGCAGTAACTCAGTGTTTTTTGCCTCATTTTCATTTTTTTTAAAGTTATTAGTTCCCTTGAAGTAAAGTATTGAGTATTATCTTTTCATTTCCTGTGGCTAGCACATGCTCAGCATATGATAGGCATAGAATAAATGTTCATTGGCTTCAACTTTTCAAAACTGATCTGTTATTCTAGCTCTCCTGTTTACTAGCTATGTCTGTAGCCAGCTTACCTTGATGCTCCATGCCTCACATCCACAACTCTTATTCGAGAACAACACTGTCCTAGTATGTGAGGACCAGCCCTCGGGTGTTATGTGGTGTGGGGGAGAAGGAGAGGTAGATAGGTGGAGGATTACAGAGTGCAATTTATGGGGGACCTGCCAACATAAGCATCGTCCTGCGTGGCAGCAAGACAGTTGAATCCCTGCAGTTTGGTTCAGAAAGGGATGTATTTATGGATTAGAAAAGAAGTGCTTTCATCTTGGCTGGAATGTACCTGGTTTATATTAAGATTATATCAAAGAGTCAGGTATATCCCTGGAGCCAGACTCTAATTATAAAGCTTCACATGTGACTTTATCTATTTATGATTTGCTGGGAAACTGCAAGAAAACTAGCGAGGGTTACTTGAGACAGTCATGGCACTTACGACTCAGAATGGTTCCAGTCAGCTGTATTTGTATTTAGTCTAGAGTGAATTTCCATCTGGTTCTAGAAAATGTGATGATAAGTATATAGTAGGTGCTTAGTAATTGCTTGCTTCGTATTGATTGTTTAGTATAAGTCATTTGTGGTTTTACCTAACTAGTGATGGAATAAATTGGTTGTTTTCCAAGTATATCTAATGTCTCGTTTGGTGATACTGACTTTTTTTCAGTGTATAAAAAGAATTTATATATATTTTGTATTTCCAAATATATTCTGTATTCTGGTATTCCATATAGTTTGACCACTTTTTCTTAACTGAATAAGTATATAAAAGAGAAGAAATTGCCTAGTTATTTAATCCATTCTCTCATGTTACAGATGAGTTTGGGTCTGTGTACTTATTTCTCCTTGTGCTGTACCAAATACAATAACACTACTTCGTGGTGGCATTAAAAAAAAACAAAAACTTATGCTCTCAAAAGTTACGTGGTTTGCCCAAAGCTATTTATTGGTAGAACTAGAACACAAGTATCATAATTTTCACTTGAATGTGTTTTCTACCTGAGATGTCTAGACATTATTAGCATTTCTTTAGGATAAGATTTGAGAAGATATTATCAAAATACCTAAATTTAGGAGGCACATAATTAGAAAAAAATGTTTTTCTTAAACAGTAATTCAGGGAAACGATTGTGGTGCCTCATTTTCAGTAAAGAAAGATTGAAAATATAAAAATTTTTCAGTGTACAAAAACATTCTATGACTAATCCTTTCTTTTTCCTGAGAAATAAGGATGAAGAAAGGAAAGAAAAAAATATTCTAATGAGTGAATCGCACCTTACTGGTCTGCCATTGTGTTTTCATTGGTTTTTTTTTTTTTAAATCCCAGGGAGTCCTCAGCTATTTACTAATAACACAATAGGCAGAAAGAAATACGACTCTTCACTTTAGATGAATGAGTAACCAGTATTCATTCTTGTCAAATCCTTAACTCCTCCTCCACTTGTTTTCTACCCATTTTCTTTAACTTTTTCCAACTTGGCTTTTACTCCTCCTAAGACTGTACATTAGAAGGCCTCAACCATTGTTTTTATTGTTTAATCTAGTGGCCTTTTCCCACTTGTATTTCTCTTCATTGTGGCATTTACTGCTGTTAGAAATACCATTCCCTTCTTTTCTGGAGATTGTATTTACTTTATTGTCTTCATTATCTTCACTAGTGCTTTTTACTAAATGCCAATAATAATTCAGTACATTTGAAAAGATTTAGTATTTACCCTGACCCTAAGTATACTTCTGAAGTATACCTCTGAAGTTTGTGAATTCATGATGTGTGATGGGATTAGCTATAGATTCTCTTCCATGCCAAACACTGAGATGCCAGGGACACAGACACAAAGCAGACACAACGCGGACCATCCCTTAAAGCAGCTTTCCGTGTGAGGCACAAGACAAACCACTTGGTTATTCCCATGCAATGTGGTAACTCCCTAGGTATCAGGCATTTTTATAGGAGCACGGAGAGGGCATTTTGTACAGTTTGGAGGAGAGTTTAGAATTAGGAATTATACCCTAAAAAGGAAGATGCTTGAGATTTTAAAGAAATAACAGAAGCTAGACTGATGAGCAGGTTAGGGATATCCTACATAGAGATTACACCATTAGCCAAAGAATGAGAGTAAGAAACAGCACAAGGTAAAGTACAAGTACTTACATTTGGAGAATTTAAAGTGTTAAGTAAGGATTGATAGGAGGTGAAGGTAGAGGGGGCCAGACTGAAAAATATATCAGGTTAAAGAGTTTATGCTTAATCTTTCAGGCAGTAGAGAGCTTTGACACTTTTCTTTTAGTGTGGAAGAAATTTATTTTATATAGATTAGGGTAATAGCTCTATGGATAATGATTGTTAGCCAGGCATGTTGGTGCAAACCTGTAATCCCAGCTACTTGGGAGGCTGAGGAAGGACAATCAGAAGTTCTAGGCCAGTCTGTGCAACTTAGTGAGACCCTCTCTCAAAATAAAACATAAAAAGGACTGGAGATACAGCTCAATGAAAAGGCCCTGAATTCAGTCCTTGGTAAGACAAAACCAAACAAACAAAAAGTATATTGTTTTAGTTATCTGTGGATACATAACAACAAAATGTAGTAGCTAAAATAACACATTACTATCTTGGCATTTATGCAGTGCAGGAAGCTCTGGGCATGGCTAACCGGGCATTCTGGCTCAGGCTCTCTCACTAGGCAGTAATCAAGTTGTCAGCCAGGGCTGCAGTCCATCCCAAGGCTCATCTGAGGGAGAATCCACATCCAACCTCAGTGGTTGCTGACAGTATTCCATTCTTTCTAAAGTGTGGACTGAGGGTCTAGCTCCTGTCCAGAGGTGTCTCTCAGTGTCTTGCTGCACAGACCTCTCTACAGCACATAACCTGGCAGCCATGAGAGAGCAAGTGAAAATAAAGGGGGAAGTCCGAAGTCAGAGTCTTAATCTAATCTTGGAAGTGACACCTCATCATTCTTCTCATAATTGCCTCATTAGCTTCAAGTCACTGAGATCTACCTGTCCTACACACACACTCAGGAGAGAGGACTGCACAGGACATGAATACCAGGGAGCAGGGTCACAGGGAGGCATCTTTGAAACTGCCAAGTGGACTTGAGAACATAAGCTTAGAAACCAAGGAATACTTGAGGCTATTGTAATAATCCAAGTGGAAGAAACGGAGATTGTTGTGGATGTATGGTGGAATGAAGGAGTTAAGAAATATTTAGGATGTAAAACCATGAGCTATTGGTGATTTAGAACTTGGGGTAATAAAGGAGAGGGAATTAGGGTGACATCTAATTATTCTTGACTCTTAAATCACTAAGAATATCCTCATGTAAGTATTACTGAAACCCTTGTCCACATCGAGCTTTTCATCTTCATAATGCCATCCCACCATACTTTAAGTTATCTAGGTTTGTCCTTCAAATAGCTCTCACTGCATCTCCCACTATATCCAGTTCTTTCTCTCTTTAATTCTTCTGTTTGTTTTTGTTCCTGTTGTACCCTTTCTTTCTCATTCATATATCTAGCATTGTATAGAGTATGGGAATGGACCTCGGATCCTTTTCCTGTATTCCTTTCTTTAATCCAGATTGTAAAATACCTGACATCTATTTATCTTATTTTCATTCAGTCGGCAGTTACTATGGGGCTTCTTTGTGACCAGCACTTTTTATGCCTCCTCGGGAATATGATAGTGAGCAAGACAAGCACTGTCTCATTCCTTTTAGTCTTCATTACTGTCTTCTCTTTCCTTCTCATCTGTCAGAAATAACACTAATTCTTCAGATACACTTCAGCTTCTATTCTCCTTTGAGACATTCCTTGAGACACATGTATCGCCTCCTACAGAACTATCAAGAGAATTTCCACTTTGGACATTTTGAGATTCTTTAAGTTTAAAAATGAGCAATGGCTTAAGTTATTAAACCTAATGAAGGTGTTTGTGACCTTCCTTCTCTGCCTCCTGCAAGCACTAGAACAGCATGTAACGCCCCTAACTCACTGGAATCACATGAGGTGCCTGGACCTTTGCTCAGAGATTCTGATGGAATATATCAAATGCACACAAAGCAAGACTAAGGTGAATTTGTGTCTAGCTAGGTTAGAAAGTCATCGCATTTGAGTCCCTCTCACCATTATACTATTACTGTAATTGTTTTGTGTACACTTAATCATCCCAGGAGCCTACAGCAGAAGTTTCAAATGCTGGTGGAAGACCAACCACATCAGCACACACAGGCTTTTGGTCCCCATCCTCAGAGATGATGAGTTTACTACATCTATGAATATAACCACCTTTCTGTATTTTTTTCAAATAATAAAGTATAACTGACAAGTAACTGGGTTGGAGAAATACTGGACTAATGGACTGATAGATTAATTTTTGTATTTTATCAGTATTATTTAGATAAATGGGTACAAATACTAAAGACGTGGGGGTCTAATGATTACTTTAGAAGGCTGAAATCATCTGTCTTTAGATGTTTAGATCAATTAGTCTTCAATTTTATGTTTAATCTTTTATGCATTTATAGATATTTTCTAGCTCTTTGACTTCAGATAATACCTTACTGATCATGTGAAAAATTTGGAACATTGACTGGTAAATTCTTTTTTCTGATATTATTCTGATAAAACATTCTGTTCTACTATCGAGAGGTATATTATTACTGTCTTACAGATTAGGATTATTAGAACATGCCTTTAATAAATTTGCCTTTCTTTTCTTTAGTGTTATTCCTCTTTTAAAAGAATCTGTTGGAATATTAATGCAGAGAACTCCTCCCGTGTTGGAAAATAATTTGCCTCAGTGCTATCAGAGGGTAAGTTTCAAAGTCTCCAAACCATTGCATTTTTGTTGTTTCCAAATTGTTAGGGTTTTCAGCTTTCATAAATATGGGTAGCATGTGTGTATAATTTAGTATTTCTTCCAAGATTGAATGCTGACCATGAATGCCATTTATATAAACCAGAATAAAATCACTGGAAAATACTGAACTTACTAAAGAAAATGTGGCAGAAATTGTCCTCATCTAGAGATTGAGCAGTTCTTTTAAAGTCTAGAATATAAACAGCAGATGAAATAATTCTTTATTCAAACTATTATTTTTAGTTTTTTTAGTTCCCACCACGTAGCAGAAATTTTTCTAATATACTAGTAGGGGACAGTAACAGTAAACAAGACAGTATCTCTGTTCTCATAGAGCTTATAGTCTGGTGGGGAAACACAGACACTAAAGGGTAAGTTGGTAAGTAAGAAAGTATCAGTGATAACTATCACTGAAGAGATAAGATAAAGTGTTCTGATAGACCTGTAGCTAGCTGTGCTAGATTCACTGGAGGAGTTATAGCCAAGGAAACTGAAACTCTGATGAAAAGAAGGAGCCAGCCATGTACAAATCTGGGCGAAGAATGCTCCAGGCAATGGAAAACCCTGAAGCAAAGTGCTCTGGAACTAATTTAGTGTATTTGGAAAATAGAAAGAAAGGCCACTGTGGCTGAAGCATAATAAACAAAGGGCAAGGTGGCTTGGTAGTTGGGAGAGAAGGTGTGGGCCGGATCATATGGAGGGCTGGTCATACTAAGAGGCTTAGAGTGAACTCTAGTTCTGTGGGAAGCTTTGCAAAGCTTTAAGTAGTGGGAAGGTCACACTTTTTTTTTCTTGAGACAGGGTCTCACTGTGTAGTGCAGGCTGGCCTTGAATTCATGATAGTCCTTGTGCCTCAGCCTCCCAAGTGCTGGGATTACAGGCCTGTGCCAATTTCATCAATTGATGAAATTCATTATTGAAAGAGTGAAATTCTTGAGAACATGAGAGGACAGAACCCAGAATACAGTGGAAGGGTTAATGGTAAATCGGTGCAAAGGCAAAAGTGCTGATATAGATGGGGGGACTGGTAGATTTGTTGGTTCAGGACAAAGGATTTTCCCTCTTGTTTCTATTTTCTGTGTGATTTTAAAAGGCAGTGTGGTCTTGCAAAGAGAGTAGAAGGCCACAGGAAAATGAAAAAGATATAACAAAGTCTTTTAAGATAGGGAGAATTAAGTGTTCCCCATTTTCAATTTTAAACTTGTTAAAATTTTAAGGCAGGACCAGTGTCTTGTAATTATGGAAGAGGGAGGGTTATTAAAGTCAGTTCCCACAGGAATTATTCCTTAGTAGATGTTTTAGGATAATTACAAGAATGTACTAGTATTGCTTTTTCTATTGAGAAGGGAAATCTTTTCAGTCAAGTTGCTGTTTCACTAACACTGGGCCACTCCATGAGAATACCACTTAGGAAAATGTGAAGGGATGATCAGTTGGAATTATTGAATCACCTGACATGGTGGATGCACACGTGGGAGTCCCAGAACTCAGGAGGTTAAAACAGGATGATCGTTAATTCGAGACCAACCTGGGCTGCGTAGCAAGACCCTGTCTCAAAACAACAACAAAAAACAAATCACTGTATTGTCAGAGTCCTAAAAAAGGAAGACAAAATCTACTTTGATCTCTTTGCCCAATACAAACAGTTTTTAAAGAGAGAAACAAAGGATATTATCATAAATTTCCCATCAGATCTCTTGGAGTTTATAGAAAACAATGACTGCATTTCTCATATTCTAGTAAAAACAACTATTTTTTGATAGCTACAAGATCAAATTGTTTTTTAGTTAACTTCCCAAGTATATTATATAAAAATCTGATACTCTCAGGATTCTCCTTATTTACAAGAGAAGACTGCTACCTGTTGCAAGAATCTCCACTATGATATTTGGTTGGTCTTGCAACTTGTTAATGATTTCCAGTGACAACCCATTTACGGAATATCCTGTTTCTCTTTTCCCTCCCCTCCCTTGTCTTCCCTCCCCTTCCCTTCCCTCTTCTCCCTTCCTTTTCCCTTTCCCTTCCCCTTCCCTCCCCTCCCTTCCTCCCTTCCTCCCTCGTTCCGTCCTTCTCCTTCTTCTCTTTCTTCTCTTTCTTTTTTTCTTTTCTTTTTTTGGTGCTGGGGATTGAGCCAGGGGCTTGCATGTACTCTGCCACTCAGCTGCACTCCCAGTCCTTTCTTCTTTTGTACTGCTGTAGTTGTATAAAGGTATTATCATACTGACCTTTCTTTTCAATTTCTGATACTGATTTTAATTCAGTTTCTTCAGATCTACAAAGAGATGCTAAACAATAGCAATGATTTGGGCATCTTCACATTTCTCCTGATCCTCAGGGGAATCTATTTAAGATTTTTGTTCTTAAATATTTTCTGTACTTTTTTAGTAGGTAACCTCTGCTAAAGAGATACCCTTCTGGGGCTGAGGATTTAGCTCAGTGGTAGAGCACTTGTTTAGCAAGCGCAAGGCCCAAGTTTGATCCCCAGCACTGCCCCCCCCCCAAGAACAAAATACCCTTCTAATCATAATTGTAAGTAGTCATCATTAAAATATATTTAATGAAAGGACTGGTTTTTCTCCTTCACTAACTGAAGAATAACTTTGATTTTCTGTTAAACCATTCTTCCTGTTTAAAGATAAACCCAACTTGGTCATTACATGTTGTGATTAATGATTTATACTACGTCATTATGTTGTTGGATTTAGCTTATTCACAAGAGCAATTAGCTTATAATTTATTGTCTATCTACTATAAGAGTCAAGGTTTTACTAATATTAGGTAGTAGTTGTTTTCTATTTTTTAAAAAATTAAGACAATAATATCTTCTTGAAAAATTTTTTTCTGTGTCTAGAGTTTCTTTGAAAGAGTTTCATATTCAGTTTTTAATGTTCCATCTACTTTCACATTTTCTTTACTCTTTCTTAGCACATTTCCTGTATTTCCAGAAATGTATCCATTCTGTGTAGGTTTTCAAAATTACACTTTTATTTATTTAATAAATTTTGCTATTTATTGAGCACTTACTTGGGTCAGGTAGTGTTTTAGATACTGAAAATTGAAAAAGAAAGTAAGTCCTTGACTTTATTGAGCTTAAATTCTACTGCAGTAGACAATAAACAGTATAAGAACAGGTTGAGTATCCCTTATCCAAAATCCTTGGAAGGAGAAGTGTTTTGGATTGTTTTTTTTGGATTTTGTAATATTACATCTACATGATGAGATCTTGGGGAGGGGACCAAAGTCTAACCATAAACTTCATTAATGTTGTTATACCTGTACACGTCGCCTAAAGGTAATTTTATACAGTGTTTTTGGTATGCCTGCATTTTGAGTATGACTCGTTGCTTTTTGGATTAGGGATGCTTAAGCTGCAATATGAGCAAATGCATACGTGCCGTGTAATGTTATGTGCCAGACACGAAAAAGGCTTCCTGAGAAGATGAGATTTGTGCAAAGACCCAAAGAAGGTGGACTATGTAAACTATGGAAAGAACACTACTCCAGGCAGAGGGAATAGAAAGCACCCTGAGATGAGACTGTGCCTGGCTTTTAACAGAATGGAGAGCAGGCTAGAAGAGCTGATGAAATGGAAATCCTTTGAACTCGGAGGAAGACAGGAAGCCATTGGAGGAACCTGAGGAGAGCAATGGGACCCTTCTTGGGCTGCTGTTTTGAGACTAGATGGAAGAAGCGCAAGGCTAGAGTTAGAACAGCTAGAGACATTTTGGAGCACTGTGGGATTAAGCTGATCACAGTGGCGGTCTCAGTGAGACTATCTGGATTCTACTTAGTTGTAATATTTTGTACATTCATATATTGATATATTCAGTATTGTTCATAAAATTCCTGTAGTATGCATGGGATTCCCATTTATGGGTTAAAAAAATCTTGTTCTTTCCCCTTTTCATTTTGCGCTTTGTGTATTGTCATGGTGCAGCTGGCACATGATATTCCACAGGAATCTGTCAATTCAAACATTCTCCTCTCGTTTTTTACCCAGAGGGTTGATTACGTGTTTACTGATACGTTGCATAATAATTGAAGGGGTGACACCGCTCTTGATTTTGATGATAATATCTCCCCTTTGTATTTCAGGTGCAGCAGTTACAGGGAGTTTACAGTTTACAAGAACAGCACTTCTGGACTTTATGTTCCGATGTTTACGTTGGGACCATAAAATTAGTAGTAGCACCTGATGCTGATGCTAGGTGGATTTTAAGCCAAACGCATAATATTTTTACTCAGGTATGATTTTGTTACTGGCTTCTTTTAAGGGTCTTAAAATCTATTGTGTCTATTATTTCTAAAAATACTATTTAATGTGCTAAATACAGACCACCAAACTATAAGGAAAGCACAACACAACTTTTTTCCCCAGTTACTGTCAAATATGGGAGATCTTTATTTTAGTCAGTACTCCAGATCCACCAGACTATTTACTTTTTTTGTGTAGCCAAAACCCTAGTTTAACATAGTGGTCCGATTCAGTCGTGTGACTCTCTCTCTGAAGCCTTAAAGATGTGTCTCCCTCTCTCTTCTTTTTCTCTTCCTCCCTGCCTCCCTCATCGCATCTTCAGACATGGACAACAGAACATAATATACGGTTTAGTTAGATTCAGCATATTAGCATAAATTAATCTCTTTTGTCTAACAAAGGGCTGTGTACATTAAGTTCCTTGAGGAATGAATTAATGGCATAATCCCGTATGTAATTAGGGTTTACTCTAATCCTAATCTTCTGTGCAATCAAGACTTGCATATAAGACTTGCGTACAGGACAGTTTGGTGGTACTATAAATATTTCAGAATTATGACAGCTAGGTTTCTTTCTCAATAGACACTACATAAGTCTATATCATTCTGACTTTCATAATGAGGCATGAAAGAGCTTCCCAGTGTATCTGAATCCTTCTCATACTATTCCATGAGGCAAGATGACAAGAAAAGCAGTTATTTATTCATTAGCCATTTCTGGATCATTCTTCTCTTCTTCACCCTGGTTATGGTATGTTCTTCCATCCCAGTAGTTTGAGTTTCTGGTGACCTCGAGAATACCCTGGAGCAGTGGTGGCACCTATAGCACGTGTGCTGTTTTTCTTTTAAGACAAAAGATGCTCATGTATGAGTCGTTTTTTCTAAACTAAAACCTCAGTATTCAGGTTTAATTGCAGTGTTGGCACTTTGCAATAAGTAAATGGGTTTTGGGTTGCACTTTGGTCACTTGTCACTGAAAGGTTTGCCGGGGTGGGGGCACGGCACCCAGGGCTTTGTGCTTGCTAGGCAAGCGCTTTACCACTGAGCTCATTCCGCAGCCCTCCACCCTGGAATGGAACGCAGTTTCCAGGCTGAGAAACATGGGAGCCCAGCAGCTGTCTCTGCTGAGTAACTGCAAGTCGGAATTGACGTAGGTAGAGGGAGGTTCTTTTGGTAACGTTAGAAATCTTGGCTTTTAAAATGGCTGAAGTTAAAGTTTATTCAGCTGCTTCTTTGGTTTTGGAAACAGCATTTGGGTTTTGAATATTTAATGCTTTGAAAATTATTTAAACCCTTTTATCAGCCAAGGTCATGACAGTTTTGTTTATTTCATTCCTTTCAGAAACCAAAGATTCACTTTGAGGCTTACAAAAAGGATAGTTCAACACATCTTTCCCTTGGCAAGGGGGCGGCAAGGGGAGCACCCCACTAATGACGTTGAATTTATGTTTAATGATTTTATAGTTGTTTCGTAATTTTTTTTTTAGTTCCCACATATGCAAAATTGTGATTTTTTTTTTATTAATTTATTTTCCTTTTCTGCTTGTACCGTAGTAATATATTCTTATGGTCTGAATATATGTTAGGGCTTGCTATAGCATTTTCATTTGATTTCATGAAAGGTTAATTTTTTTCAAATTTTCTTTCTTACTCAAATTTCACTTATCAGAAATCAAATGCATATCATTATGTACATCTAAAATGTACCATTAAAATAAAATTAAAAAAAGAAATCAAATGCAAATTGCTCTATTTGAGGATAAAAATGACACTAATGCCTTAGATATATCTATTGTAGAAAGATTTAAAATGCCAGTGGTCTTAACAATCCAAAGAAGGATTGTGTTCAGTAATGTTATACATTTTATTTATTATGTTAATAATTTTCCTTTTTTATTTTCTTGTTTCTTTGAGAGAGGGTCTCGTGTAGTTCAGTCAACCTTGACTCGCCGTGTAGCCTGTGCTGACCTCAGATTTGCAGGCCTTCTGCCGCAGCCTCCCGGGGGCTGGGATTGCACGGTGCCCCAACACGCCTGGCTTGGTATCTTTCTGATAGCTGGTCTAAAATCATAATTTACGGAATAGGTTTTGGTTCAATAATATGTGAAAAGGGGGCTGGGAATGTGGCTCAGTAGTAGAGCCATTTGTCTAGCATGCACAAGGCCTGGGGTTCTATCCCCAGTACGCGGGGTGGGGAGATCGATCGGTCGATTGATCTGTCCATCTGTCCATTCATCCATCCACCCATCCATCTGAAAAGAGCCAGGTGTGCTGGTGCATACCTGTAATTTAAGCTACTTAGGAGGGTGAGTCAGGGTGCAATAGGATTTCAAATTCCAGGTTAGCCCGAGCAACTTAAAAGTACCCTGTTTCAAAAAAACTAAGGTTTTTCAAAAGGTAGAGACTAAGGAATTCTCTGGGTTTAATTTCAGTACTGAAAAAAATGTCTGAAAAGACCAACATTAAAATTTAGAGAATTACAACTTTCTCTTTTGTTTATAGTAGGTATTACCGCTTTTAATCTTATTTTCCAGAGTTACCAGTTAATCTTTAACTGCTAAAGAAGTTGGCTTGCTGTGTATGGATGTAGAGTAATACAAATGAATTTCTGGAAGTCACTTCACTGCTTATGTCCTGGGGGATTATAAATTAAATGATAATTCAGTTTATAAACTATAAGATTTTCTTTTGATATAGTAAAAATCCTTTCTTGCCCTGCACAAAAATTTTTAGATGAGTTATCAATGGGGAATTGATGAAATGGAAAGTTTGTCTTTTGTGTTTAATATATGCATAGGAAAAAGAAAGTCGGGTAAAGTAGGATACTGGATTAAGGAAGGCACTTAATATTTTATTTTTTTGTTTTAAACTGGCCAGTCTCATTTGCAACTTTTTAATAATAACACATTTCACAGTTATAACTACAATCCTAAAAATTTTAGTGACCTCTTGTTAGCAATAATGTTTGAAAGAAATACATTTTAAGAAAAATCTAAAAATATGTTGGAAGAAAAATCTAGAATATGCTTGAGGTTTATTACCCTCCTCAGTTCCACAAAGCACAAAACACAGTCAAACCTAATACATATTTACTCCCCGAGAGAACTGCTACCTTCATCTGTTTTTTTGCTTTTCTGCCATTCTCCTCCTTTGTGCTCACTGAGTCATAAGCCTGGAGCGTCCTGCTTCAGCTTTTGTCCTCTGTTCTCTGGCCTCAAAATAGAAGTTTTAACACTGATACTGAGGACAGAAGCAAAAAGCCTCTTCACAGACCCAGGCAGGAGTTCCCTGTCTCCACCTGTCACTCTCCTGTGTCCCTAATCCCTTCCTGTCTCTCATCCAGCCTCGTGTTCTGTCTGTGGGAGGCAAGAGCAGGGAGTAGAAGGTATCTGCCCTTTTCCATGTGGACTGCTATTTTTCCAACTTTTCCATTCCACCCCTTTTGTAAAGGCCTTTAATCTTTTGTAAGTATGATTTTGCTTGCAGGCTCTACAGACTTTTCCCTGTCCATCTTTACCTTAACTTTCTTCATCCTGTGTACTTTAAATCCACCAGAAATTAGTCTCTTCCAGAGGCTGGAGTAAGGATGTAAGGCCAACACCCCTTTAGGTCTGTTGTTTTTAAATGAATTCAGATGGTTTAGTTGTTCATCAGTTGGTTGACAGTAGTGGAAATAACAGTAGCAGCAACAGTAACAACAGCTAGCATTTATTAAGAGTCCACCAGGTGCTACGCACTGTGACAGGAACTTAGCATTCATTGGGCCTCACAAGACAATTTACAGAAAATGACCCCCAGACCCATGTTATTGTTCTTGACTTAGAATTGAGTCACATCCACTCAACCATTTTGCTAATGATGAAATGTTTTGCATATCAGAGAGTTTTTCGAGTTCATTTGAAAGGAGTAAAGATTAATACACATTTAGGCATTAGAGTAGAAAATTTCTATGGCTTTTGATTGGCAGAGAATACAAGTGAACCATTAATTCTCAATAGTCATATTTCTGTTTGTTTTTCTAACTTTTTTACTTCTCATTTGTTTTCCTTTCCACAACAATGAATATTTGTTGAAGATGTTCCAAGACTGTGTGACCAAGTTGGCATTTATTGTCTTTTAGGAGTGTGGAAGTGTTCGGAGTAACTAGTGGTTTTCACATTCTAAGGACAACCTTTCAGCCAGCCTGATTCCTGGTATCACTCCAGTGGTGGAATATTTGATGGACCCAAACACTGTTTTCATCTGGTGGAATATCTATCATGTGTTTGTGGTGTGAATAAATTATAGACAACCTAGTTGGCATTCAGGGAGTAAAGTGACTTACCATGAGGTTCTTTGGAAATTCTACTTTTCTCTCTACCTTGAAGGAAATTGAGAGAGGAAAACAGAAAGCTGGTGAACTTGAAGCTGTCCCCATTGGGACAGATGGATGAAGCAAAAGGAATTTTTTGTTGTTGTTAGTTTGAGCTTTGGTGAAAGCTGCAGCCCCTCAGGGGACTGATATCAGCTTGAGTAATTAACTTGTGATTATGCAAAGATAATTTATCTAGCCTCTTTTTCTTCTTTCTTTTTTATGGCCTTGGGCTACTTCATTTCTTATTACTATCTTTACTGTGTTAATGCTAAGGGAAAGGAAAATGAAGGGACAATAAAAGCATTCCGACTTAATTTACCCATTTTACTCTCATTAAACATTTTACTAAAAGAGAAAAGATATTAAGACAATTTATTTGAGCAATAGTTGTTTTCTCTTAAAGTTATATATACAAGAATTTTGCAAAACAGTTTCTAAGTACAGTTATGTCAGGGACCATCTGATTGTAATCAGTCAGAATAATTTATAGTAGCTTTCATAGCATATGAAACCCTTTCTCATACATTCATACATGATCCTTACAATAATGCCTGGTGTGTAGCAAGGATTTTTTTAAAATACTTACTGAATATCAGATGAATATATAACAGTTCTGCGAGATAAGCAGTGTTGGCATTTAGTAATACTTTTAAAATAAGAAAAACTGAGATTTGGCTTTGATTTTTAGGTAATGATCTTATACTTAGCTTTGTCTTTTTTCTGCCACAAGCCCCTTAAGCAAAAAGAAGGTACTAGTAAAGACATTTTCTGTTTTGAACAATAGTTTTGATTTACTACAGGAAGTTTTTTTTGTTTTGTTTTTAATGAGACAAGACTGCTAAAGCGTGTTTTCTGTGCTGACAAGCCTCCGGGCCTGTCCAGCTTTTTATCCGTTATTGTAGACAGTGACTGTCAGGCATGTCAAGATGACACGTGAAAAAGCAGTATTTTGAGAAGCCCAGAAATTAATGTAAGATGGTAGTGTTAATAGATTGCCCCTACTCTGTTTTTTGCCTTTGCTTTTTTTTTTTCTCTGAATATTTGTTTTAATTTTAAAAATTATTTTTGGTTAAAAGAGGGAAATTAGAATTTCAGTTCATTCAATCAGTAGTTATGGATCACTTATTGTATGCTGCGTACTACTTAAGGTTTTGGGAGTTGGAAACAAAAAAACAAAACAAAAAGCCTTTGGAGATTATTTGATAGTGGGAAAACAATAATAAATAATGTGTGAATAAGTAACTTTTGTAATAGAAGGCGATAAATGTTTTTACTAAGGTGAGCAAGGTAAGAAAACTAGGAGAGCTTGAGGCATTTATCTCCTCTTGTACTAGATCTATAGCACATATTATCACTTGGCATGCTGTATTATTATCTTGTCTCCTCCCTCTCAGGCCCCCAGGAGAATGGAAACTATATGAGGGAAAGAATATTTTTTTATCTGTTTTGTTTGCTTTTGTATTCCCATGTGAAAGAACATCACCTGGGACACAAATATTTGCTGAACTAGTGAAGTGAATGTATTTTATATACAGTGGTCAGGGTAGGCCTTGCTGATGCCTAAGGAGGGATGTAATTAGAAATGTGTATATGAGTATGTGATGTGAATATCTTGAGGAGTATAGTTCCGAGCAGAAGGGCCGGTATAACTGAGGAAAGGCGAATAGTGAGATAAGAGGTGTAATCAGTGGGCAGGTTATGTGGGTCTTTGCAGCCCCCGTAAGAACTCTGAGCTAAGGACTAAGGAGGTTGAGCTGTTGGAGTGTTTGATCAAAGTGATATCATTGTAGTTACTCTGCTGGAAAGAGACCAATGGAAAGCAAAGGCAGAAGTGCAAAAACCAGGTAAGAGGCCATTGCAAAATCCAAGCAGGAATGGACAGTGTCTGGGGCAAGGGCAGTAGCCACAAAGATGATGTCAAGTGGTCAGATTCTGGGTTTGCATTATTTTAGAAGTAAAACCAACAGATTTTGTGAATGGATTGGATGTTGGGTGTGAAAGAAGGGTGATTAGGTGGTATTAAGGATGGAATTAATTTGTAAAAGATTACAAGATCAGCAAGTTTGAGGGGCGGAAACAGTTCTGGTTAGCCAAGTTATGATGCTCGACAGATGTCGGTGCTGGTCTAGAAATATAAATTTGGGAAGTATGAACATATAGATAGTACTTGAAGTCTGGATCTGAGATATCTAGGGATCAAGTACAGAAAAGCAAGAGTTTTGAGGACTGGGTCTTTGAGTATTTCATTGTTTAGTGTTCAAAAAATAGACCAGCAAAGGATACTGAGAATGACTGACAAGTGAGAGAAAAGGGCAGGCCAGTGAATATTCTCTGGAGACCGGGGAAAGTGTGGCAAGGAGTGATCACCTGTATTGTTGCTGATGGCTTAAGTAGTAAGATGAAGCTTGAGACTTGAGGACTAGTTAAGAACAACTCGGAGGTATCCTTGATGAACAATTTGGGGAAGCGGAGAAGTGGCTGAAATGCCTTCAAGACAAGGGAAAAGGAATTGTAGAGAGCACATACGGACAGTTCTTTTGAGGATATTTGCTGTCCAGAAGAGCAGGGATTAGCACTGTACCCAGAGGGGATGTAGGACTGAGGAAAGGATTTTTTAAGGTGTGAGAAATTATGTGTGTCTACACTAACCAAAATGACCCAATGAAGGAAAAGTGATACATGGGAGAGATTAGGGAACAATGTAGGGAGCAATATTCTTGAGTAACAACTTCATATCCAAAATTGAAGAGAGGAGAAGCAGTGCGAAAAAATTAACCAGTAGACGGTTCTGCTTATTAAATGTATGTCTTGATCATTTACCAAGGGAGGATTTAGACTAGGTGACTTGATCTTAATAGGAACTAACCAGTGTCTTCTAACAGAATGGTAGATGAGGAACCCCATTTCTCTAATACCACTTGGACAGGACATGTGACCAGTAGCACAGCTTCTGCATGTGTGTGTGTGGTGATTTATGTTAAAATGAATTATTTCACAGAGACAGAAGAGAAAAGTAATTCTACTTCTGAGATTTTTTTTTCCTACTACTTTTCTGAAATATTTGGTATATTATTATCTTGATTTTCTATTTTTTTTTTAATTTTTCAGGCTGGAGTGAGACAGCTTTATGTACAGATTGACTTTGCCGCCATGTAGTGAATGAAATTATTCTTTTTGGAACAAATTCTTCTGGTACTGTACAATCCAAAACATTGTACCCAGCTCTTTAAAATAGAGAATCATCAGAATTCTTAGCACCAAGTAGAGCAGGTAGTGCTCTGTGGGGAGTTCACAGCTAAGGGATCACAACTCCGAGATTATCTCCTGGACTTCTGGTCTTGTCTTTTGTGCTCTTCCCCCAAGCCATTCTTCATTCCGATTTCTGAGGTTTCTGGTTTTGTTTTAAGACACTGGCTTGTCCTTTTATGGTGAGGGAGGGTGGTTTCATGCCAAATGCCCTATCTCCTCATCCCTGCCAGTGATGAGGAGAAATTCAGATTATGGGACTCCAACCATCTGGAATATCTTCACTGAAGCTGCTGGAAATCACTGCTTTTACTCCCACAAAAACCAGTGTTATTAAAAAAAAAATGGAAATCTGTTTTATATGTAATGTCACAGTTGTTGACATTCTTCAGTATAATCATATGTTTGTAAAATTGTTTGTACCTTGCAAACTTATGAACCAAACCATATTGGGTTTTCAAAGTGCCTTTGTATCAGAAAATGTATTTGCCAGCATAGAATTGTACCATCAAAGGTCATGTATTGTTTTTTAAATGGCTATTCAGTAATCTGTATGAAATAAGACTCTTGCTAGTATGTACATTGTCTTTTTGTGTACTTCAGCATAAGTTTAAATATATGAAGTTTTTTTTATTGTTTTATCTCATCCAAAAAGGTGTTACCTTGCTTTTTAAAACAAATTCAATAATCACATTAAATTACTTTGTGAACTGTGTTTTCGAAACTTTACAAATGCATTTATCAGTGAGAAAATTGTTTTGACCTAAATTGCTAAATTCCAAATTGCTATATAAAGCTCTGTCTGTGATAAATCTTTCTACCACTCTCCTTGCCATCTTTATGCATTTTATTAATGATCAGAAGAGGCATTGTAGACTGCAGGCAGAAATGGTTGTGACAGTGTTATTTTGTGTTCTCATTTTTCAAATGCCAAGTCATAGAGTATGTTTTCCTGTTTAAGCTTTGCACAAATACCATTACTTTCAGGAATCCTATGGCAGCATTTGGTTGGGTTTGAACTCTTAAAGGCAGGGAACAAATATGGTGAGGTAGAATCTCTTAACACAAATATTTTAGAAGTAACTAAATTGATTTTCTAGGTTATGTATTTGAAAAATAAAATTGCAACTTAAGATGTCAAGTGCTTGAACACTCTACTTAAGTATCCCCCGTGCTTTATGAAAAGATACTCATTTGGATAAATATTTTTCCCATTGTATTTCATTTTATCATAACATAGACCTCCTTTAAGTTTAAAAAATTGAAACTATTGGGGAAAAGGCCTTCCAGGGTAAAAATGACCAATTATAGATCAATAAAAAGCACTTTTTCAGTAAGAAAGATGGCAGAACTCACTGTTGATTTTGCCTGGATTTTAAAGTATATTTCCGTCTTACAATTTGTGAACTGTTCTATACGGGGAAAATGACGCCACTTCCTTCATGCTTTTCTAAACTACTGTGAATTGCCATGAAGTGTCCATAGTCTCCTTTTTTGAAAATAGGAGATATTTTCAAAACTCTTCATTCACTGCCTGGCCATTTTAAAAACTAAGAATCTGTGCAGTGAATTGTGTTTAACTGGAATAAATGTTGAGGTCTTTTAGGAGGGAAAGTACAAAGGTAAATTCTGATACTAGTATTGCTTTTTCATTACAAGTGAGTAGTCATTTGGAAGTCTGAACCACTGCCAAGTCTGACAGAACTTTGGTATATTCTGCGGGTTTTGGCACATTACAGAAAATGACAGGTTAGATGAAGGCAGAGATTTTGGATGTGTGCCTTTACAAACTAATTATGCGTAACTAAATGGACATTTCACATATGAAGAGAATTGTAGTGTTTGTAAAATTTACTAGTGTAATTTGAAGACCCAAATCTGCCTTTCACTGAGCCCCCCTTCCAAGTGACGCTTGCCAAAGTACGTTGCCACTTCGTTTCGCTCCTCCCTCACTGCACAGATCCAGTTTTTTCTTCACAAGGCATAGGGTGTTGGATGTGAAACTCATTTTGCGCGTGTTACCAAGAGATTGCCAGGTTATATCATTTAACAGGTTGGTATTAATATTCATGCTTTACAGCTTATCTGTAACAACAGAAAAAAAGTGAGTGAGGAAGAGCAACTTTTTCTCCCTGAAAATACTTTGTCTTATTGTTCTTGGTACAGATGTAGCACTAAAGTGGATAATCTCCCTGAGAAACACAACCTGATTGTGGTTACAAATAAATTCAGAATGTTCTTCATATTCAGCTACCTCTTACAAAACAAAATCCGTAAGTGTAAATTTGCCAATATTTTAAACAACAAAATACCCTTGGAAAAATAATTGTATCATTCAGGGAAAGTTTACTGTAAACTTTCCCAAACAAAAATACACTGCTGTTTTTACAAATTACATTACTCAAGTTGAAGGGCTTCACATACACGCAGCTGGCTCGTTTTGGTAACTCCCCACGCACCTGTGTGAAGGACAGTGTCTAGTTTATCTGCAGGTTAGCATTCCTAGTCCCGTCCTCAGTGCTGTTCGTATGCAGCAGCAGCACCAGATGTCCCTGCTCAGCATTCTTTAAAGCCTGCTCTTATACACCAGGAACCAAAATACTGTGACTTTTGTGCGCCTCTCTAGCAGTCAGATCATTAACTCAAAATGCTGCTTGAAGAAGAAGTTATCTGCCGTGGAATCAGTCTTTACAAAAGACATAATGGTAGGGTTTCAAAGTATTACATTGCTTAACACAGAGTTTTGCATCTTAGCAAGGACCACACTTAGAAGCAGACTAGTTCTCTCATTTTACAGATGAGAAAATGGAAGCCCAGAAAAGCTGCTGTTTACACAAGGTCAAAGAGGTAATCCGTGGCAGAGACAAGGCTAAAATTCAGGCCTTCTGACTCCAAGTCAGTACTGTAGTTCTTTATTGTGCTCTCTTTCCACTGTAATATCTGCCTTTCGGTAAATGTGGATTAAATATTGTTTGTAAATAAAGGACATCTAATCTCCATTTTTGGTACATGAAGGCACTTTATAAATGGGATTTTGCCTCATTTTTCATAACTAATTATGAAGTTTATTTTTTTCTTTAGTATTTTTGGAATTTTTTTTAAACTTTTTAGTGTTGTGAAGTGAGTTCCTGACTTTAAAGATGAATGGTGATATTTGATTTGCACTGTGGATACTTTTAACACATGGGTGAACTTTTCTATTAACTGCTTCATGAGGACTGCTTAGTTTCCTTAGTTTGTTATGGTCTGTGGGGGTGGTCCTTGTTGCCACTCTGCTTTTTTATTAGTGGAAAGCTTTCTTATTGTTCAGATTCTCAAACCTGTGCAAAAATAGGCATTAAGTATTGTATAGAACAAATCTTTTAATTCAGTAGGGTAAAGTTTGAAGTTTTATCAGAATTCCAGATGCTAAAACGCTACTTACAACTCAAGATTTGTTCCTTCTTTTTATTAAGAAGTCATCAATTTTGAAAAATTATTTTTCAACTCATAAGAACCTTAGGAAAAAAGGGAAATTAGTTCAACCTTTGAAAAACATTCATTAGAAGTTTAATCAGTGGAAGACTGTTTCAAGATGTGATTTCCCCCAGAAGCCTTGAGGATTCAGGTCTCTTACCATAGATAGGATCAAGGCAGACTCAAAGACAGTGAAAACTTTTTTATCAAGTAAGTGTTGGGAGAAAAGGAGCAGAGAAGTATAATTCTATTTAACAGCTAAATAGATGGAAACTTTTTCATGAGTGCATCATTGGTTTATGACTACCCATTTCCTGACTTCAGATTATATGCAGAGCAAAGGTGAGGAAAAGCCTTTATTAAGTATGTGTCATGGCTTTTCTCACATTACCACATTTAATCCTCACATATGTATTAAGAATTTTGTAATTTTCATTTTATGATTGGCAATATTTCTTAATATATTTTCTAATTCTTGTAACTTACAGGAGGAAGGAATTCTTATTCCCTTGTTAGATCAGTAAGCTGTGTCAAAAGAATGTGAAATGATATGCCTGAGGAGAGCCAAATCCAGTACCTTTTCTGATAACTGTTACTCTATGTATATCATTTGGCTAACTCAGTAGAGCACTTATGCACAGGGCCCTGGGTTCAATTCCCAGTACCACCCACCCACACACACACACACACCATGTTTTCAAGAAGCTGGAACAGTTCTAAATAGACTCTACGAGAAAACAGTGAACTATTAGCAAAAATTGATATGGGGCAACAGTTGTTATAACCTAGTTAAACCCATTCCTTCTTTCTTTGTACACTTAGGCTTATTTCCTACCTTTGTTGCTGATCTAAAATCATGCAGGGTAAAAAAGACTAATCAGAACTCTTTATGCACTTTTAAAACCATTTTTAAGATGTAGACAGTTTCATTGGCGCTCGAGTAAGTTGCTAAGTTGCTTAAGGGGCTGGCTCACAAGATAGTGTCCGTGCTGGCACAAAGAAGTGAATAGCTCCCTGTCTCGGAGAACTGAATTTTGCATTATTAGGGAATTGTCTTCCAAGAGGTACAAAGAATTTTGTGCTACAGAAGAAAGATTAGGATTCAATTTACATTTTATATATACCTTTTCAAAACAAATCTATTTCATAAATAAAAAGTATACTTTCGGTATACTACAGTATACTTTCACAGCAGCTTTGAAAATTCAGTATTTGTAATTTTGATCATGATGTAAAAGAGAATGTCTCTATTTTGTATATTTCTTTATCCCCAAACTTAGCATGAATTTACCATGACACGCTCACTAAATGTTTGATTAAATAGTGATTAATTATTATAGACAGTAGTAGATACAAAAGTAAGGGTTAGGGAGACATAAAACCAGTCATTTACTTATTTCGGAAAACACCTCAGCATTTCTTTGGCATTTTTGCACAAGTGAACTTCACTTTGGCTATTTTTTTTCCAAGTAGCCTTGTGAGCTGCTCATTCTAATATACAAATGGTATATGTATGCAGATGTTAACTGTTTTGCATATTGCTGGACAGGAATTTGGCAGAATTGGGTGTGTCCAACCTGAGTAACTTGAATTTTTGTGTTTTGTATAACCAATCAGGAACTAACGTTGTCTCCTCAGTTTTTCTGGAAAATTGCCATATTTATATTATTTCAAGTACCTGTGTATGTCTTCTATTTTATCCCCACATACATTATCATCCAAAACTCTTTCAGGGGTATCTCTTGAGGGTGCTTCTATAAATATATATGTTAAGTAATTTCAATATTACTGGAATACTTTTTGCATTTTTTGTCATTCTTCTCCAGATACTAAGTTTTACTAGGACATCCCTCTACTCAGTTACTTTACAATTTCTTTTGTATCTTCCATGGTAGAACTTCCACTTTATCCTAGTTAAAAAAAGGCTTCATTATGAATTTTAGCATTTGAGTTTTGTTTATGGATCACATATTGTACATCACCCATAAGGAAGATTCTACTTTGAACTGGGCACGTCCTTTAAATAGTCTGTCAAGTAATTTCTCTGCTTCCTCAAACAGCAACAACTTTAAGTAATATTTTTCCCCAAGTTTCTCCAGTTTTGTATTAGAAATATTCTGAATGGAAAAATGCCAAATCCATTTGTTAGTACGTATGTTCTAAACAGCCCTACAACACCTGACCTCCCCGCCTTTAATAGTTTTTAAACATATGGTCTTTTGGATTTGAGTTTAATTCCTTTGGTGAGTATTATGGCATCAAAACCTTTCTAAAAATATTTGTACAAGACTAAATGGCAGTGTCACACTGGAGAGACTGTACTCATGTGGTTAGAGTAGGCTAACGCGGCCACTTACGATTTGCCCAAGTGTAATACAACAAATTTGTAATGTGTATTTCACTTTTTCTACTTGCACTCATGCACATATATTAACTTCAGATGTATTTTAAAAGAATCATGAACAACTGTATCAAAATTCTTTTCAATAAAATTTCTCTTTAAAAATATTTGCCTGGATTGTGTCTATCAACTTGATAAATAGAAAAGAACACTTGAATGAAGTTACTGAAATAGACTCGAGAGGAACAAGAGAAATAAAAGTTAAGAACTAGTTTAGGAACATCAGGGAATGAAAGCAAAACAATGATTCTCAGAGCCAGGAAACAGCATGACTTGTGGGAGCAGAGATGTTCGAGGCTGGAAATGTCTGTGCCAAGCAGAGCCTCCTGTGGATCGCACTCGTCACTCCATCTCACAACCATGTCCCACAGGAGTTCTCCACATTGTTCTTTTCCCCCTTCTCTATAGGTGATCTTGTCTTGCATGAAATGACCAAAGCATTTGACTTGGGCTTCAATGTCCCTTCCAAAAATTTCCTTGTAATCAGAACCAATTCCTTTTTAAAATAACTCCTTCCACAAAATCCCAGGTCTTCACATACCTTCTGAAAGATACTCTTTTTTTTAATCCAAGAAGCTTCTGTACTATCACTCTTGACCACACTGTAAGGGTTGTATCCATGCCAGGCGTGGAGGTGTACATCTGTAATCCCAGCACTCCGGAGGGTGAGGCAGGAGGATCACAAGTTTGAGACCAGCCTGGGCTACACGGCAATACCCTGTCTCAAAAAATCAGGGAAGGACGACTTATCTGCAGCATGACTGCTATTGGACTCCTTGTAAGCATTACATGTGCTTCATCTTCTAGCTATTTCCACAGCTCCTAATAGTTTAGCCTCATGCCCTACTTTGTCCAAACTCAGTGCCTTCCTTGTCATATCCATGGCAGAACTACAGGCAACAGTCTGGCATGGTGGCACACACCTGTAAACCCAGCACTCAGGAGGCTGAGACAGGAGGATTGCTGCAAGTTTGAGGCCAGCCTGGGCTACATAGAGTTCAAGGCTGGCCTGGACTATATAGTAAGACCTTGTCTAAAATGAAAACAAAACAAACTATAACACATTCAAAATAAATTTCTTTTTACTCAAATCTCTTCTAATAACCAATTTCTGTCTGAATTCTTTACAGAATTCTCAGAAATCTAAACATTGCCTTTGCCACCTCTATCTCCAGAATCCCAAATCTCCCTCCCTTCTTTGAACTCTTAGTTTTTCGGTGCCCACTGTCCTATTCCAGAACCTCACTGATGACCTTGCAGAATCCCATTTGGGAACTGTCTGCTTCCCATCCGCTCTGTGTCCAGCTTTAAGTCTCTTCCACTTCAGGCCCACATCACCCCACACAAAAACAATTCTGGCCTTGGCAGGGAGTGAAAGGAATTTCTGCTGAATCTGACTTTTGCCCAGGCCTTTTGAACAGCTGCTTGCCCTGGCTTCCTGACTGCTTTGTGTGGGCCCCGATGCATACTGCACTTGGACTAGGTAGGTCTGCAGCACCTGCCAGGAACTCCCTGCCTTTCCTGTATTTTCTGGAATTAACCTCTCACCCAATCAGTCTACAGTGGTCCGCAGACACCTCTCTGGAGCAGCTCTTTGCTTTACACACAGGTTTTGGCAAGTTGTTTACAACACTGCACCAACAAATTGCCCTGGCAGACTAAGTAAGCTTCCCAGAGCCCATTTTCAGTCATCCAGCTTAGGATCTTGGGCCCTTAATGCTTATCGAGTAAAATTTCCTCTGAAAAACTCCGGGAACTCTTAATGCTTTTCTTTGCCTGCTATTCAGCTGCCTTGATAGGATAGTGGGCAATCTTTTCATTTGCCTGGACAAGAGAAACAACAAAAACAGGGAAGCGAACACATTCAGGGGATTCAGAAGAGGTAAACAGAATGACGGCACTTATTATTTTTCATTCTATCTATGGGAAGGAAGGAATAGCACTTCAGTGGGATGCTAGCTTGTTCAAGCACTCTGTTAGCTCATCTAGCCCTTCCTCCAAGCTTCAAAAAATTAATAACGCCCAGGCTTAGCACATGTTACCATGTTCAAATGTACATTTCAACTTTATTTACTAAATTCCTACAGCCAAGAAGAAAACTGATGAGATGAAACTTGAATGCATAGAGCCTGGCATAAGTAGGCAAACAAAATTTACTGAAAAAAAAAAGTAAATGAACTGTGCTTTTAAATAAATTTAAATCCTCTTTGAAAAATGGCTCCGTGTGGATTATTAAAATGAATTATACTCTTTTTGGAAGCCAGCTTTGCTAAAGATAAAGGATTAAAAGTAAGACGAAACAAAAGAAACAAAAAACTTTCAAAATTTTTTTAATGAATTTTGACACAAGAGTATTTTAAAAGCACAGCTTTTTAAAAGCAAACAAATTCAGATTCACACACAAGCACTGGTTTGCTTCAAAGCAATTACAACACTCCATTTCGACTTCAGAAAATGTGATAATCACTTAAAATGAGAACTGTGTGTTAGGCATTACTGATCTCCCACCCTATGCAGTAAGCTAGATCATAACGCTGTTCAGCTTTATAGGGATTATCCGTCCTGTACCCATACTACTACCTCCCCTTGAGCAATAATTAATACACAGCCACACTGGCTTCTAGACACTAACAGACAAGGCTAACACATTTGCAGTTATATTCACTGGAGCAAGGGCTTCCTATTGGTTTCCAAGACTTCCCCAGGCACTCCCTTCATGGTGGCCAGCAGCTGGAGACCCACAGAAACTTCAACCTTAAGAAAGGGCAACTTTCTGATCAGTAGAACTGTGGCTTCAAAAGGGCAGACCACACAACCCACATGGGTCCGAATGTGGGCCAATCGTGAAGATCAGAAACAGCAAGGAACAGAGTACGGCAAGTAGAACTCCAAGTTTCTGGCCAAAAGACCAACGGATAAAGTGAGGCCAGAGACTCAGGAATAAAATCGTTTATGAAAGTGAGGATCACGCCCAAAGCATTAATGGTTGGATGTGACTATACTTAACACACCAAAAGACTGGAGGACCACACTATCCAACAGAATACCTGCTTGATTTCAGACTGAGTGGCATAAACCCAAGACAGATCCAGAAAGACCTGTAGTCTACGAAAACTAAACTGACCTTGGAACCACAGCTCACAGAAGGCAGACTGCTAATTTCATCCTGGTAATTTCATTCAGGTTGACTGCTTGAAAGACTGGCTACAACTAAAAGAGTGGCTTCTCCGTAGAATTTAAACAAGATTCAATCTCATATACTCAAAATGTACAAATTACAATCCAAAATTAGTTGACAAAAGTATTGAAAAATTTCAACTTGCAGAAGAAAGTCAATCAACAGATGCCCAGGCTGAGAAAACGTCAATGTAGGAATTACACAATAAAAACCTTAAAGCACCTGGGTAGGATGGCGGCGTGCATGTAGACCCGGCACTCAGAAGGAGCACTGCTGCAAGTTCAAGGCTAGCCTGGACTACATAGTGAGAGCCTGTCTCAAACAAAACAAAACAAAACAAACCTTAAAGCAGCTATTATAAAATACTCAAATATGCAATTACAAATAATCCTGCACAAATGATAAGAAATATAAAAAAGAAGCCAATGGAAATATTAGAATAATAACCAAAATTTTACACATACCGAATGGACTCAGTAGAAGCAGGAGTCAATGAACTTGGAGAGATCAGTACAAATTATGCACTCTGAGTAACAGAGGAAATAGATTTGAAAGCAAAACAGCAAGCCAAAAACCAAAACACCAAGCAGAACAATGACGAACAGAGCTTAGGGACCCGCGGGACAAGAATTACCTAACATCTTTATTATCAGAGTTCCAAAAAGAAAAATCTATATAATTTTAAAAAATGAAAGAATGCATAGCAACTTTCCAAACTGGGTCACATAAACCTACAGATTCAAGAAGCTGAGCAAACCCCTAATAGGATAAACTTCTAAAACTCTGTATTGAATAGTTCTAATCGAATGCTCACAAGCTCTTTTATAGATACTGACAAGGTCATTCTTACATTTACATGAAAAGGCAAACAAGTGGGCAACTAAAACAATTTTGAAAACAGAAGTTATAAAGGAATCACAGTGTTTTTAAGATTCATGACAAAGCTAAAGTAATCAAAACGATGTGGTAGAGAGGGAGAGACACACTGATCAACAAAACAGCAAAAGGTTCCAAAACTGGACCAATAATTCAATGGAGCAAGAACAGTCATTTCATCAAATAGTGTTGGAGCAACTGGATATCCTCAGTACATAAAAGAAACGAAACTCAACCTAAACTTCACACTTCATACACACAACTAAAAGTGTACCATGGATATAAATGTAAAATATACAGCTCTAAAACTTGTAGATGAAAACACAGGAGAAGGTCTGGGAATGCAGGTCAATGGTAAAGCACCTACCCAAATACATGAGGTCCTGGGTTCAACCCCAGCACCAAAAAAAGGCAAATTAAAATGCTAATACCAAAGAGCTAAAACTACTAAACAAATAAACAAATATATGTAGCCTTTAAGTATTTCTACATTAACTGCCAAATACTGGGATTTCAGAACAGGAACATGAAAACAATACTGTTCAACCTTTTCCTACTGACCAATAAGCCAACTTTCATTTATGCAGAAATTAAATGCATACGTGATAGGTTTACCAGATTTTGCAAAACAATAAAGATACCTACTTAGGATCTTATTTCAAAAAAAAATTTGGTGAGTTCCCTACTACTGCCCTTTGTGGCTTTTATAACTCGGTCTTGTTTTGTTTTCCTCAGTTTTAACATGTTCCCACTGGCCTGAACCACGAGTGGTACATGCATGAGAGTCCCATCGGGTGGCTTGGACCATTAGTGGTACAAATGAATCTAATCACTTTCATCAGTCTTTTTACTAATAAAATTAATAAAAAGCTGCCTGATGGGACAGTCATGCATGTACCACGGTCAGGCCACCTGGCAGCAAGATACGAGAATTATGGCCCTGTCCTAAATGTGTTAGGTATGGTTTACTTTGGGTTTCACTGAGCTTATTCATTCTGTATGTTGATAGTTTCACCAAATTGAGGAACTACTATCCTTTATTCATATTTTTTTCCGTCCTGTTTTTTTTCTTTCTGGGAGCCCTGTAATTACATATATGTCAAACTGTTTGACATTACCCCACATGGCATTCAGGCTTTTTTCCTCTCCAGTCTTTGCTTCTTGCTTCCCCAGATCGATCAGTTTCTCTGTCATCTGTACTCTCATGCTATTTGCAATAATTTGATTCTGTTTTTTCTTTTTGCTAAGTTTCCATTTCTTGACCAAGAATACTCACCTATACTCATTTATTAAAGTCACCTTTCTGTTGACTATAGTTCCAAAGTCTGCTTTAAAAATCCTGCTACTAATTCTAATATCTAGGTTATATTAGAATCTCCTATTTTACCTGCTTTTTAAAATCATAAGGCCATGCCTTATAATATTTTATTGTCTATGATCACTGTTCACATGTTATAGAGGTAAAATTTTTTGAAATCATACTCTGGAATGTTAGCTGATTCAGTGTTGACTAAATTATTGCAGGCTTAAATTATTGCCTGATCACCTTGATTTTGTGGAGATTTCATTTGAGATTATGTGAAAGGTTTTTGTCCTTAGTTTTAATATAATCTCTAGTCCCGGATCCAATCTTTATTAATAAATCCACGCTGGTGTTTTGATGCATAGTCCAAGCTGTTACGAGGCCCTCCCGACATGTCCAGATTCGCACTGGAAAGTGCCTTCTCGGAACAGAGAGAGCAATCTCTGTTCACCTACCTGTGGTGCCCCGGGGCTCACGGAGTCTTCCCCACGCAGAGTTTAGGAGCTGGCCAAGGATTAACGGAGAGACACACACGTCTGGCATCTTCCTCAGCACCTTGACTTCTAAGATTTCTTACTTCAATTTCCAATTTTATCCTCCGAAACCTCAAGCCAGTAAGAATGCAACTTTCTCTTGAGTTCCGGTTTTCACCACAAGTTCGGGGTTGCCTTAAGGGGAGAAGCTGTGCTGGCAGACTTCTCAGCCTGCTTTTGGGGACTCCCTGGTGTTCCCAGATGGTAGCTAACTATACTCTCTTCAGAGCTTATAACTCAGAAGGTTTGTACACTAATAAGCTACATCACATTACCAACACCAGAAGTTCTTGGTTTTACAATTCTTCTTAAATGTTTGGTTCAACACCTCAGAAGAAAATAATATAGAACTGACTGAAAAGTACGTGGGTCTCTCCACTTCTGTGCCCAGCAAATTGAAAATGAGACATTTCAAAAATCTTTTATCCCAAAGGAAATAAGTGAAAATAAATTCTAGTTCTTTGATAGTACCAGGATGTAGAGAAATTTTGCTTCAACTTTCAACAAATTTACTAAGCAAAAAAGTCAAATTGATTAGGCCATGGAAATACTCAGAATTCGACTAAGTGAACAAATATAACAAAGCTATTTTTATGCCAAACTGACAAAAATACTAAACTTGGGTCGGGAAATATAATAAAAGTTATTTAAAACTAGTAAGAGTGACATTACTTGCATACATATGATGGCACATTAACTGAATTAAGTGCTACGACAAATTTTGACCAATCTATTGCCACCTTCAATCCAAAATTTAAAAAATTTTATTTTTTAGTCAGCAAGTTTCCCATTTGTCTACTTGGATGTGAAAGATGCTCTTTAAAACTAAACATTAACTGTACATGTCTGGCTGAACATTTATAGTTAAATAATCATGTAACCTCCAAAATATAGCAGAATAAGAGTCACATAATTAGCACGTCAGCTAAACAAGTCAGTCAATTCAGAAGGTGTATTTTGTATCTTGAGCTTACTTGAGCTTTAGGTGGGGTGAGGTAGAAATGTGTTCTTCTTGCTGCTGTTTCTACATCCCAGTACCACCTCTGTCAGGAAAACTCATCTTGTAGTTAGGACAGCTGACTTTTTAATGGAAGAAGAAAGTCATAAAAACAATATATGAATGCTTACCAATCTCTCATTTGCTTTGTGGCCATTGCTACATTTCTCATCCTTTAAAACTAGAACTCAAGTGATTCACATTCCAGTTACCTCCAAGTTATACTCTCGACCAACCAGCTTGTATTAACTGGTTTCATAAATAAAAACTGCTTTTAAATGACTCTGTCTGTGGACATCTACCCACAAGTGTTGCAGCTTGGTCTGCTACATGCGTGTGCATCCTGAAAAATGGCCAAAACACCACAACTGATGGTATCATGGGAAAAAAAACTCATTGCCACAGGAAACCAAGCATTGTAGAGGCAACTCCTTTCTTTTTGGTCACTTGTTATTACTTTCAGACAAACCAAAAAGACCTATTTCACATGTCATATAAACATGTGTACATCCATATCTGACTGAAATTAATGTGTGACTATAGAAAATGTCCATGTTCAGAGTCCATCAATGCTTTTCTGGTATGGAAAACAGACTTAGCATCTCCATCTCCAGGGGATGCATGCTGCCTCCTGTGATAATCAAGGAATGCAAAGGTCCTCCCAACTCCACAGTACACATCTGCTGTAAAGTGCCTGCGGCAATTTGCTGGTCCTCAGCTCCAACCCTGGCTAAGCCAACACAGAGTGTCTCTTCAGTGATTGCTATTGAAGAAAAAAAAAAAAAAGATACAGCCATTCAATTCAGCAAATGCAACATCTGACATTCAAAAACATTAGTACCACAAATATATTTTTAAAGTCCCAAATATCTCTTTTTCTTTTCTTACTTTTTTGAGACTTCTTCTAACTATGTAAATTCAGGATGACCTTGAACTCACTTTGTTGCCTAAACTGGCCTCGAACTCATGATGATCCTCCTGCCTCAGCCTCCCAAATGCTGGGAGTACAGGTATGTGCCGCCACACCCGGCAAAAGCCCCAAATATCTTTAACTCCTCAGCCTCTCAGTACAGACCAGTTACTTTATCCTCCGAAAATTCCAAAGTCTTACCTGAGTCTTGGTTTTTAAGGACTTGATGAACAATAGCTATGTCCATACTCCTTACAATTGCATAGTATTTGTTTTAAACAGATTCTGAGTGAACATGTTTATGACGTAATTTTTTTTTTTTAACAAATTCTGGAAACGGGGCATGGTGGTATATGCTTGTAATCCTGGCACTCTAGAGGATGAGGCAGGAAGATCACTGTGAGTTTGAGGCCACTCTGAACTATAAAGTGAGACCCTGTCTCAGAAATCAAAAGTAAATGATAAATAAATTCTTGAGATATGTTCAGATTGACCAAAATATTCTGGAAAAACCATGGAGCTATGAGATAAGTACCTGGATTTGAGTTTCTGCTCACCTACTTAATTAGCTATGTGTTAAACTTTAGTTTTCTCATTTTAAAAAATGTAACACTATCTCTCCTAAGTGGTAATTGTGAGGGCTAAGATAATGGGTATGAGAGTATTTAGTAAACTACAAAGCCCTTAACAAAAATAAACATTTTGGCATTACTTATGCTTTTAATTTCAGAATTTTAGTACCATTCACTCAGGTTCTACAGCTGAGAGGCTGATCTTTTAATTGGTTTTACTGTTTAGTTGGAAAATATCCTGACTGAACAGTGATCAAAACGGGGCAATAAGCTACTCAGTAGGTTAAGGCAGGAGAAACTCAAGTTCAAGGCCAGTCTGGCAACTTGGTGAGTTGCTGTCTCAAAACAAGTAAAAAAGGCTGGGGATACAGCTCAGTGGTAGAGCAACACAGGGTTCGATCCCTCGATAATGATCTATACAAGAAAAAGTAGACATGCAAGGAACTCTTCACAAAGTTACGAAAAATACAAAAAATCCTTGCAGACTTGTGTTTTGCAATGTAATGAGGTCTACTGATGAGAATAAAATATGCAATGATCACTCTCAAATCTCTTTATAAATCTTTGCTATCAGAGGGCAGGTACTCAAAGGCACTCAGCACAGAATATGGCAGGTTTAATAACCACTCAATAAAGATTTCCTGAGTTACATATTTTATTATGTGTGTAAAATCTGTGTCTATTAGAAATGTAAGGATAAACTCTCTTGTCTTTACTCTGAAGATAAAAGTAAAATAAATATATTTCTGCATGACAGATTTCACACTGATTAGGGCTAAAATGGAAGTTCTCTATTTTATCAAAATATTTATACATTAACATTTCTATCAGCTGGACATGGTGGCACACACATGTAATCCCAGCACTTGGGAAGCTGAGGTAGGAGGATTACTGTGAGTTCAGGTCCAGCCTGGGCTACACAGTGAGTTCAAGACCAGCCTGATCTACATAGTGAGACTGTGTCTGAAAAAAACAAAACAAAACAAAACAAATTACATCAGATGTATTATACTTAACTGGTTTAAAAAAAGCCTTTTTTTTAGAATTGGGTTAATTTTACTATAAAGAACTACATTATTTTTCCTTCAGTACAACTCGGAACCTGTGAGATATAAGTTAAAGTTGGAAAAAAGTGACAAGAAATATAGTACAGAGCAGAAACACTGACTCTTGCTTCAACGGTGGTATATATACGTGTATGTCAGGTATTTAATCACACACCCTTCTCGGTGTACCTGGTAGGGAATAGTATGAGGGCTCTCAGAGGGTCACGAGTACCTGGCTCTTCTCCTCTCACTCTTCGATTCTGGACAATTTCCAGAAGCTGCTGGGCCGCTTGGTTTACAGTCATATACCGAGGAGGTTCATAGATCTTCCTTCCTCTGTAAGTATAAGACTAGATGCCAGCATTCTTAGGCATGAAATTACACAGCACGCTCTCAATGTAATTACTCCCTCGGGCAGACTCACACAGGACAGCCTACATTGGTCTGAAGCTTTCACATGACATCCCCCATACACCAAAACATGAGTACAGTGATAGATAAGTTTCTTAAACTTTTTTTTTTAAATGTTTCTACTTTAACTGTCCACTAATATCACAGAAATGATGATAGAAATAAAAATGCGACAACTAAGGATAGATATCTATATCAAAGTTAATGTTTATTCAAAGTGATCCCTTAGGCAAAAATAATTTTAAATAAGTACCAAGTCGGTCTATGCTCTAGCTTAATGAAGTTCTACAGTGTTATCCCTATTTTTTAGAATTTTTATTTCTTGTGATGGTGGGGATTAAACACAGGGTCATGCATATGCTAGACATCTTTTACTAACATGTTTAAGCTACTTATTCCTTTTTTCACTTCTGCCTCTTTAAAAAAAGGAAAAGAAAGCAATAAAGATCTGAACAGGCTAGTGACATGTGTCACTTCTGAATGCCTTAAAAGCCTACCAATTTTCCCTGATGATCATAACAATAAAAATGTAAACTTCTGCAAGTTATAAAACAGTTCGCATTATTATTTTACAGACTCGCAAACCAATTCTTTAAGTCAGTGCTAATAAAAATAGTCTATTTATTGGAAATTTTACAGGCCACAACATCATTTCAAATTTTCCAGTAACCACATTAAAAGTTTTTTAAAAGGTGAAATTAATTTTATTAATATATTTCTTAAATTTTAATTTTATTAATATACTTTTATTAATATCCAAAACATTTTAATATTTATTCATATAAAAATTAACGAAGGGGGGGCTGGGGATTTAGCTCAGTGGTTACAGTGCTTGCCTTCCAAGCACAAGGTCCTGAGTTCGAGCCCCGGCACCCCAAAAAAAAAAAAAAAAATTACAAAAATTAACGAAGGGATTGTTTTTACACTAGCTCATATACTTATGGCACATTTTAATCTGAATATTAAATTTCATTGGAAATACTGGACATGTATTTAAGTTTCATAAAATTTATGGCCATAAAAATGGATTTATACACTGAAGTTATTTCAAAACTTAAAATTTTTCCAATAAAGAGAGTATCAGTTTTATATTTTTAATTCTTTTTTTTTTTTTGGTGCTGGGGATCGAACTCAGGGCCATGCGCTTGCAAGGCAAGCACTCTAACCACTGAGCTAAATCCCCAGCCCCTTGTAATTCATTTTATTGGTACATTTTAAAAATAATGATAATGTTCATCATATGGAATTTGTACCTGTACATGATATATCATTGCCCTCCCCTCTCTTCAATGCTTCTTCCCCTCCTTATTTACAAAAGCTTTGTGTCCATTTTTTTCCCTTCTATTCGAAGAGAAGATCAGTTTTAAATTAATTAAAATTAAATGAAAAATTCAGTTCCTTAGTCACATTAGCCACACTTCGAGTGCTCATCAGTCACATGTGGGTAGTGGTTAGTGCATTAATATTGCCTCTCTAAGCAAAAAAAGATTATTATTACCGTACATATTACATCTCAGAGATGGAAGTGGACAGACCAACAGCACATTACCTGAGGCACACATGGGACCCAAACTCATTTTTTTTTTTGCATTAATGTATTAAATGCATTAGTCCATTCTACAAATACTGAGTGAATATTAGTGTTATGGCTAGTTATGGCTAATATCTAGATGTCCCCCTAAAGCCTCCTGCACTCACAGGTGGGGCTTTGGGGAGGAGACCGAATCACGGTGTGACACTGGACTGGTCTGGATTAGTCCCTCTTCATGCCTTGAGCGCCTGAGCATTCTCCTGTGTGATGCCCTCTGCCGCGCTGCCTCGCCTTGGAGCCAGCCCACGACTGACTTCTGCAAACTATGAGCTGAAATAAACCTCTCCTTCTTTAACTTGTGGTGTCAAGTATTTTGTCCCCATAACGAGGAAGTAACTAAGACAATTAGATACACAACACTGTTGTCAGTGTTGAATCTATAAAATCTACCGCTATTTCCACTCTATCACATTGCTGATCATTTTAAAAGAGTAAGTATTTAATGTTAACTATTAATAAAAGCTGATTTTTCTTTCAACAATCTACAGCTCATGTTATTTACATAGAATTTATTGACTTGCTCAAGGAATTAAAATAGATGTTGTAAGGATTTTCAGAATAAGAACTTACTTGATTAGATTTTCCAAAGATTGCTCCTTTACTTTGATGTCTGTAGGAAGTAAAAAAATAGTTCTTTTAAATTAACTAATCCCCTACATTTTAGTTAAGAGTCATCTAAATTTTTGGAAAACATTCTTCCCACGTTACCAAAATGCTGATCTGAGAGTTTATAGAATTTGTCTACACTTCTTATATCTAGCCACTTTCTTATGGAAATTATGGAAGAATGGACGCTTGTGGTTGAGGAAAGGACACTAGTTAAAGAACAAACATGAACTCAGACCTGAGACCATCTAACTTTCTGTTGGAAAAGAACGCAAAGAAAAAATTAGATAAATACTGACATATACACTACCCAACAGCCAACCCCCATCTGTCTTTATTGCTACTAGCTTGTAACTGCATAGACTCAACGGAAGTCTGGCTATATTCCTATTTTTGTCTACTTCTCAGGCACCAGAAGGTAAAGGCTTCAGTGGAATAACACATTTAGAAAAAGAAACTTCTGCTATCTTATGGAAGGTAAGACATGCCATGATTGTGAATAAATACTTTAATACCAAGTGCTCATACTTTTAACAGGGCTTTCATAGCACTGACTACACATCACACACTGTGCCCGGAACTGGGCTACCATAGAGACCTTCCCACACATAACCTGTTCCTGCAGAGCTTAAGGGTCCATGCATTCCAAATACTTGATTCTTTACATTTTTAAATTACTGATGCCCAGCTGAATTATTTGGTAAAAGGTAAAAAACCAGAGTCACTGTAGGTCCTCACAGGAACTCTGCACACAACAGTAAGAGCAACAGATGCTTCCTGTCTGACATGCCAAAACAAATGGTTCAGCCAAAGTTTGTTTTTGCAAAAATAAATATAGCACAACTAAGGCGTCTCTGATAGACGTCTACAACTTTCTTAAGTGATTAAAGTTTTTCTTATAAAGGATACTAAGGAGTTTACTTAGGATGTATAGCAGATACACAAACACATAGTTTTAAGTGTTCTTAGAACCAGTGTTGAAATATTTTTCAGATTTGAAATATCATTAATAACTGAACACTCCTACTTGCTGGCACATATGGGAAAATGAAAAACAAATACCTGTTCTAACCTCCAATATAATTAATGGTATATGTCAACTTTTAGATTTCCTTTAAATGGTATTTATAAGGTTTTTTTTAAAGTTTAATCCATTAGTTCATTCACCCTGAGCTTCTGAAATATTATTTTGATAGTAAGATCTTCCACATTTTCAATTTTTTTTTTTTTACTTTTTTTAATGATATACTCTATAGAATCTGATTTTTTCCTCAGTATTGGGAATTGAACCTAGGGCCTTCACACTGATCTACATCTCCAGGCCTTTTTTTATTTTTTATTTTGAGACAGGGTCTCACTAAGTCACTAAGTTGCTCAGGCTGGGCTCAAACTTGCACTCCTCCTGCCTCAGCCTCCCAGAGCCCTAACATTACAGGTGTGTGCCACCATGCCTAAGAATCCAATCTTTAAGAGAGTTGGGAGAATTTTCCTAGGCAAATGCTTTTTATTGAACATAAGGTTGCATTAATGAATTAGTCTTAAGCTAGAAGAGTTTTATTACTTTGTCCTTGAAATCCCACAGGCCATAATTTTTCTTCTCTATCCCTACTTGCTGCATTGAAAGCTTCTCTTACTTGCCTTAGTACCAGGTCCTAGCATAACATCAAGCATCCAGTAGATACCCTGTAAGTGTCTACTGAATAAATTTATCATATGGCTCTCCTACCACTCACTCATCAGCTCATTTTAAACTATCTACCCTTTAAGTAACATTAAGTTGCAATTCCTTAATAAAGTCTTTGTTGACTTCTCTAATGTTTTTTGTTCATGGAAATATTATACAACTAATGTCATCTATTACTAATCTCTAGTTATAGTACATATATTGGTCTTCTCTCTCTAAATAAATTTTAGATTTCCTGTGGTTTCCTAACATGGTTTACAGTTTACTCTCACTCATCCCTCAGGGGTTTGACCCAGAACAAGCATACAATAAATACTAACTTAAATGATGAGAAAGCCAGATGATTAAATGATGAGATTTATGATTGGAGGGCTTAGAATCATGATACTCTATAGTTCATACCTGGTTCCTGCATTTGTTAATGGAGCAAGAAGGATACATTGTTTAACCTTGTTTGTCTCCTCTCAGGAAAGCTAAGTAAAGAGACAGCTCTCACAGAACTCAGGAGCTGAAGTTCTGGTTTGTCCTTCCTGTCTCTCCATACAATAGAACTGAATTGCTCTTAAACTTCCATGTGCATAATACATTAGTCAAAAACTAGACTTCAAAACTTCCTTGGTATTTCAAAAAGAATGTATTTCTACACTGGGCATGGAGTAAACACTCAGTAAATACCTAATATTTGATTTTCTACTTGCCTTTTCAAAGGTTTCCAAAAGCTAAGTATTGCTTGCTGTGCTTCCCTCATTTTTAATGGATATATGGAGGTTATGAGACGACCCACTTCTTAGACTCTTCTCTCCCTGTTCTGTCTGAAAAACTCCCAGTCATGTTATGAGATACGTGTCTATTCTAGTAACTGAGCGCCAATGAGTCCCTATTTCTCATCCCTCAATTAAATATACTCTACTTCCGTGGTTAACAAAAGTCTTTTAACAGCCGTGCCTCCCACATCATCCTACTTGGAGCTTCAGCCCACCACTGGCTTTAATTGGGCCTGGGCCTATACTAACAAGATGGATACGTCTAAACGCAGGGCCACCGCAGTTAAACGAGTGCTTTATAGTGTTCCTGTAAGGAAGGACTGCAAAAAAGAACAGTCTCTTTGCACATGGAAAAATCCAAGTACAGAACTATAAAACTAATTACTAATTAAGCAGTAAATTCCATTCATAATAAATTAAGAAAACATATGTTAGCCAATTGTGGGATATAGGAATAAACCAAAAAAAGAAAATGTTAGAAAACCGCTCATGGTCTGAACCAGATCTAGCTACAACTGAATAAACTAGCAACTAGCAAGTGTTAAAGAGTTTTTGTGCCAGTGGGTAATAAGATTGAGTATGAGAAAATAAACTTTAACCAATTAATTTCTATATTTATTGAACAGCTATACTTGCAAACCTCTAGACATCTGGAAGAAAAAATCACAAGCAAAGTCCCTGCTCATAAGAAGCAGGGAAGAAATCAACCAAGCTAATAAGGTGTGACAGTTTATCTTGACAGTTACCTTGACTGGCCTGAAAGACACCTGGGGGAATTTGCAAAGCACACTGATCTCCTGGGTGGTCATCAAGGTGTAATCCTGGAGACTATTTCTGGGCCCCAGCCCCTTCCCGTCTACTTCTATCCAATCTGCTCTGCTTCCTGCCTGCCATGAGTTGAGCACCTTTCCTCCACCAAGCCCTTCTGCCTTGGAGCTAGCCAACCATGAACTAAACCTCTGAAGGCATGATCCAAAAGAAAACTTTTTCTTTAAATTGTAGGTGTCAGGTGTTTTATCCCAGCAATAGGATAGTTGACCAATACAGAAAAAAATTCAGATGGGTGGTAAGACCATGAAAAAAAAAAAAAAAGATAATGAGAAACAGAGTCACTGAGGTAACAGAGGCTGGACCACAAAAGATTAGACAAAATTTCAGGAGTTGGTAAACTTATACAAAGGAACAGATAGTAAGTATTTTAGGTTCTGAGCACCGTAAGTCTCTGCTACAAGTATTCTTTACTGCCACAGACAATACATAAATGAATGTGACAATGTTCCCATAAAACCTTCTTTATCAAACAAAGAGCAGGTCAGAACTGATACATGGGCACTAGCTGGCTGAGTTGTGTTCTGCATGCTAATTTTCTATTTATACCCCTTAGGAAATGCCAAACACTAGTAAAAGTGAACTATAACCTCTTCTATTCGTGATGGGATTTCATATTGCCTGGGTTACACAAAATTATGCATTACTGAATACCAGAGAAGTAGCTATACTATGTAAATAATTTAAAAATTTTGGGCAAATAAAAAATTCTTCAAATATTCTGAATTTCTGGATTATCGTAGAGGCCAAAATCATGCGTTCATCCTCTGTCCTGGGTTCATCCTCTGCCCTGATCCTGTGCTATGTAGTAAGATTCTCCCCTGAGTGATTTCACATACAGGATCACTAAATAGTACAATTCAAAGCATGTTCCCTGGACCAATGTCTGAGAACTTTTTATTATCGGTAAAGGATGAATTAACTATAGAAGTGGGAATAAGTACTTATAAACATTAGGGCTGGAGATTTAGCTCAGTGGTTAGAGTGCTTGCCTAGCAAGCACAAGGTCCTGAGTTCAATCCCCGGCACCAAAAAAAAAAACCAAAAAACAAAAAAACACCAAACATACAAACATTTAGAGTAATCTAACACTGATACAAAAGAACAGAAATTTAAAAACCATTTTTAAATATACCAACCCTGGATCTTTACCACAGTATTTTTAAAAGTATTGCTCTAAACAAATTCATAAGGCGGGAGGAAGAACTATTCCATATTCTATAAATATGAAGACAAATGTTAAGGTATATCTCACAGAATTCTCTAGCTAGTAAACAGAAGCATGGAAATTTTACTGTCTGGTTCCAACTATAAGTATCATTTCGAAGTTATTAAAGATGTCAGTTAGCTGTGCTCTTTTCATCAATCAACTAGAGATTAGATTTTTGACACCAGTATCTTTCTAAAACCTATGCTATTAGAATAGGGACTAAAAATGTGAATCAGTACAATTTCAGGGCCTCTGCTAGAAGGCAAAGCCTTTTTTCTTTCAAAACTCCATACCAGTATCTTGCTACACAGAGACAGCAATTCTAGCTCTTTCCACCCTGAGCAGGAAATAGGATTTGGGCAGTAAGACACAGTGAATAATAGCTGTGAAAAAGAGCTGTGAATAATAGTTTATCTGGATTCTGTCAGTTCTGCCACCAATTAGGTGGGGAGTAATAGGAAAATTATCTGTTATTTTTGGCCTCAAGTTCATCAGTTTCCCAGATGAAGGTGGTCTCTGGAGTCTCTTTCAGATGTATCATTCTGTAATTCTTATTTTTTTTTCATTCTGTAATTCTGATAGCATCAATACCGTAGTATTCAGAGAACATCCTAGAACAGTGATGGTGAACCTTTTTGAGGTTTCAATGATAACAAACGCCTGCTGCGGCTTGCGTGCCACAGGTTTGCCATCACTGTCCCAGGAAATCTAAGACGGGGGAGGTGAGAATAAATGCTCCATGCAAGTCTGTTGAATTGCAGTAAATTGACAAGACAGCCTTGTGGACAGATGAGTCAAATACAGAATGTTGGGGAGAATCTGCAGGTCACAAAGGGAAGCAGCATGGACTATGGCACAAATGTAGGAATAGCCACATCACAGAGCGAGACTCCCTCTGAGTAGAGGAAAGACGTGACACACATAAAATGGCTAGACTGGGTCCCTTTACATCTAGCTGGCTACCTGTAAAACAATTTCTACCTTAACACAAAATTTAAAAAGAGAAAATACCCGACAATTCCATCGTGACTTTAAGGAAACTGTGAAGCTCTTACCTAGTAAGCACAGCGTGTGCATGCCGTTCTGTCTGTTCTTCTCCACTTTGTCAAAGAAGCTCTCGGGTCTCCAAGTGTCTGTCCAAAAGACAATAGAAACTGTCTCTCCAAAGTTATACAGCTAGAAAAAGACAGTAACATTGGTTAATGATGAAACAATTCATTACTACTTCCTAGGTACAGAATTTAAACCCTTTACAACTGTAATAAAAAGTGACTTGAAAAGGCCAGTGATCCAGTCTGTAGCAAATAACAGGTAACGAGGTCACAGTAGCTGGTGTCTTTATGATGCCCCCTTTCAGGAGTAAGTTTCCAGTTGTTCTGCATTCCGTACACTAATGTGTAACCATTTTATAATTTAGCTATGTAGCTACTAAAAATATTGAGATATAAAGAACACGGAAGAAAAAAAACATTGTTGAGCACTCGAAGGTTAGATCATATGGCTTAGAAAGATCAACTGACTTACCTAAGGTCACATAGCCAATTGATAACAAAAAAGAAATGCTTAAACTTAGGTGTGAGAGAATGTTCTTTCCCTAGTACTACCTCAATAAAATTCACAAATTACAAACTCTAGCCACTGCTCAACATCTGTACCTCCTTAATTTAGCAAGATTGCATTTGTTCCTTCACGATAAAGGTCAAGGATGAGGGTATTTTCCCCAATCTTCTCCTTTCCATCTCCCTGGCCCATCCTACTTCACCATCACTACAACCAAGAAGCTCGACTGTCTGATCCAGGCTGGCTGCACCAGTTCACTTAAGTGAGTCCAACTCCAAATCTAAGGCAAAGAAATCATTTTTTTCTTTTTATAATTCTAGCTGCAATTTGTTAGTTGTGTAACATTACTCCTAGTCTACAAGAGCTGATCCAAAAATACATGGTGCTTTAAAAAATGTATTACAGTTAAAGATACATTGCCATTAATTGGCCCAAGATACTCCCCCTCCTCTAACAATTATTGCATCATTTCTGCCAGTTTTTGAAGCGGTTCTGGAAGTCCTCTTTCATGCCTTTACAAAATGTGATAAAAATTATGGTGAATGCTGCTGCCATGTGCCACTGAACTGAAAGGCAGGCTCATAAAAAGAAAACACTGCATCTTCATCCATCTTATTCACTGAATCTGGCACAATATGATGTCCGGCTCTTCCCTGAAGTCAAAATGACCATGAAAGGCAAACATTTTGAATCAGTTCATAACATTAAGGCAGCCACAACAGCACAACTAAACACAACCACAAAAGATTCTCAGAACTGCTTTAGAATGTGGCAAAAATGATGGGAAAAGTGTTTGAAGCAAGAGGAAGCATTCTGAAGGGGATTAAATGCAATGTGTCTTTTACTATACAATCTTTTTAAACATTCACTGAATTTTGTGATCACATCTTGTATATCTCTAAAGTAGAAACAGTGGTACAATACTGTTCTTCCAAAACCTAAGGTTGTAAAGATCAAATTACAGTAAAAAGTCAAATGATGAAGTGATATCTTAATCATAGTTTACATCTAGGCAATGTGCAAAAGAGACTTATTTTCAAGACAAGGTACATATAATATTAAAGTTGTTATGTAAAGATTTAATTCTTTGGTTGGGGATGTGCTCAAAGAGTGCTTACCGTGTCTGCCTGAGCCCCTGGGTTTGACCCCCAGTACCACAAAGTGAATAAATAAAAAAACTAATAAATATTTAATTCTCCAATTTAAACAATGTTTGAAATAATTTACAATAGACCTGGAACATACAGGACATTGAAAATCACACCTAGTCCTCTGTCACAAATTAAACATGTGGGGCTCCAGGTGTGCAATCGGTTAGCATGAGGTACTTACACAAATTAAACATGTGTCTGAAACAGCTACATGACTTGAGGAAGTCACTGGGATTTTTAAACCTTGTGTTCTTCATTTGAAAATGAAGAGGGTGGTCAGAGGCAGGGATCGGTCATCCTTCATTTCCAGTGAGGAGCCTGAGGGTGCTCAGATCACTTTCAGAGTCTGCTGCAAGAGGTGACGTGGAAGCAGACAGAAGGAAACAGGAGAAGGTGGACATGTGGGGTTTTTCACCCCACATCCCAAGAAGCTTGACACGTCTCAGGTTTTATATCTTGAGGTCTTAAAAACAATAGTGATAGCCCTAATAGTGACGGTGAATTCAAACGGGAAGGTTCATTACATTCTACATAGGCTACAGCTTCTGCCTCACCAAACAAGGTATTTGCTCAAAAAAGTCAAGTTATTCAGTAGCAGTCCTGTTCACAGAGCAGTGCACGAGTCTCATGTAACTCCAAGTATTCAGAGTCACGTACCTTCCTGCCACATGCAACAAGATTTTTTTGTGAAAAATGTATTTTGAGTTCCGATGTGGAATCATCTGCTATGTTCCAGTACCACGCCAGACAGCAGTTTAAAGTGACAAGCCAAACACAGCTTGACCCTTATGGGATATCCAGACACCTTCCTTACACAGTGAGCAAAGGCTCTGGGATCACGGCTCTGGTTCCCACTAGCTGGGCGACCACAGGCAGGCCAGGCAGCCTCCCTGAAACCAGGCAGGAATTCTCCTGCAAAATGAATACAGTAACCGAGAACCTGACAGCATAGAGTTTAAGGGTTAAAGAACAAAAAGCATGTAGAGTGCCTGTTAGTGCGCTGCACATTGTAAAGACAGGCACCTTGATAATAGTGGTTTTTATAATGATAATCTAAAGATGTTCTAAAATGCTGTACCCTGATATAAACCAACTGCTTTCCTTATTGGAGTGAGCTAAAAAATATTACCAAATATTTGAAACTAGAGTTATTTAATTCTGACAAGTTAACTATATGTATGCTTAAAAAGGATTTTTCACCCCTCTGATCAAATTCTGAAATATTTATATTATTTCAAAAATACTCCATGGGAAAACTATTAAAATTATATGTGCAATTACATATAAATACTTTAAATGGGTCTTAAATATTTTAAGAATCATGGAAATAGTCATAGAATAAAATAACTAAGCTCGTCATTCAAAGAAAGTGATAAACCCTTTAAAAAAGAATTGTGATGCAAGTCACATAGAAGCACTGACTGAAGCATTCTGTGTCAAAGCATCTCTGAATTACCAAATTTAGAGGATTAAAGAAAACCTCACACAAGCACTGCTTTCCAAGACCCTGATTTATAAACTAACTAGTCCGGCCACTGAGGGGCAAACTGCTTCACCGAGTCCTGGGACATTATGCAAACAGTTTCACAATTTAGATGTCAGTACAGAACTTCAAGGAACAGAAAGACCAGCTCTTTGTGTTTCACAATCAAAGTGCTTACCGGCAATCTACCAAAAAAAAAAAAAAAAAAAACCTGGACTAAAACTGCACAGTGACGAGAACTGAAGTTGCAGAAGCCTAAATACTGAGCGTCTTCTAATGTAGCCTTTGTGTTAGAACCATTTCCCCCAAAACATAGTTGCAAATTTAAAGTTAAAGACCACAAAATCAACTGTGTCCTCAGAAACAGGAGGTGGAAACTGACCTTTTTAATTTTAACTTGGAGTAATTTAGAAAGCAAGTAGTTTATCCAACTTGACCTTTGGCATATGTATTATCTACTAAAGAAAAAACACTAAAGCAGACTCTCAACTCAAAACCATTTGTCATTATATATAAAGTCGTTAACCAGTTAGAGTGAGGAGACACACAAGAAAAGCAAATAATAATAAAAAAAAAGAAAAGCAATAATACTACACAGTAAGTAATAATTATTAAATTATGAGAGTTAGCATTTCCTCCCACTCAGAGACCAGCTCAAAGTGACTTCTGGACAGACAACATATGACCGAGGCTTTAATTAGAGGACAGTTATGATTCATGGCAGAGAAGTTATACATAGAGGAAGAGCAAAAAAAATGAACAAGTAACAGGATGGCATTAGGCAATTATCTAGAAATTGCTAATACACTTGACTTGCCTCTAATCTATCTCTAATTCCTAACATCTTACCACGTGCCAATTCCTGTTAATCCCAGGTGTATAATTCATACAGACGCTAACAACTCATTTCACTCCTTGCTACTTTGCTTGCCTGAGTGACTTTAAAGGTTTAATAGTCTCCTAACTCATCTCACTGCCACTAACATTTCCTTCCTTTCAGATGCTTTGTAAATTTCACTTTGTAATTAGGCTTTAATGTTTTGTTATTTTGAATTACATATAAAAACACTGTCCATGGTTTTCAACATTAGAAATATGTATATGGAAAATTAGAAAATTTAACTTTTAAAGAAATCTTCTAAGCTCCACATGTATTTCATACATATGTATATCTTAAATCAACTCAGTCTGTGAGGGGTGAGGGAAAACTGGCCAGCAGGGCTGTCAAAACATGCATCATGAAACCACATAATCGAGAGTGACTAGTCTTCTCTTCTATACAGAGTATGGGGGTTGGAGTCATTTTGTTGTTATTGCTTTTAGCCCCACATACATTTTGCTTAACATGGATGTAACACTGATTTTTGCTGACAGTAAGAAAGACTATCAGTATGGCTACACACTAAATCCGCAGGCTTAAAGCTGAATATGACTATGTACATAGAAGAAATTTAGCTTTCACACATAAATGAGAGAATGCATCTATGAATTATAGGAAAAAATTAAAATTTGAAACATAATTCCAAAGAAAAATCTGATGGTGGAAGGGGATAAATAAGCAATTCAATTCAGGAAACATTTGTTGCACAGTGATTATATACATTCTGTATAGGAGAGACATTTACCACAATTGAGTAGAAGAATGGTACAATCAGATCTATAATTTAAAAATAAAACGATGAAGTGGAAAAGAATGTCCCTACCACTGCTATTAAAATAACGATCAGTCAAAAATAAAAAACAAAAAACAAAAAATAAAATAAAATAAAATAATGATCAGAACAGTAGCACGTGGAAATGAAAGAAAGGAAAAACATTTTCAGTATGCCAATAACTTAGCAGGTAGTCAATGACAGGTCTTACACAATTAAAAGAAAGAGCTTAGATATTTTCTTTTAAGAATATAGAACCATAAAGATCTCTGATATTCTTATTGCCTGGTTTACTGTTCTTTGTACTAAGCTACATTTCAGAACTCAGGACAACAATGAAATCAAACTAATGCTTTTGGAAACTAACAGTAAGAACCACTATAAGGTCGACAAAGCTGATCATCTGAGTGTCGTGCTATGAGAAAAAAAGAAGTAAATGAGTTGCTACTTATTGAAAGTAACATACATTTTCCCAGAGGAGTGTATTATATAAACCAAAGAACATATGGCAACACTCAAGGTCACTATGCAACAGCCAGAGAAAGTGGAAGCATTTCATAATGATGAAGAAGTTACACAACTTTTGGCCTGAAGTCAGCCAAAACTGAGAAGAGTTTTTATCCAGAAATCACTGCTATCTAGTTTAATTAAACAGACTAATCAATTTGTCCTCTAAAATATCTCAAAACCACCTCAGTCACTAAATGTCTGCAAAAGAATCAGCATACTCTATCATACAAATGATCAATAAAAATGATAAATGCGGGGGGGGGGGGGCATAGCATGTGCCCAGTATGTCTGGAGACCTGAATTCAATCCCCAGCACTGAGAGAGAAGGGAGAGGGGAGACCTGAAAAAGAAAACCAAGAGATGAACACCACACAGAGCAGTCCTTCAGAATTTACAATTTCTTAGCCCACAAGGCCAAGCTGTACACATACACGTGTCGGTGGTGAATAAAGACTGAAAGAAAATATACCAAAACAGTAAAGGCGACTGCTCCAGGTCAGCGGTGGTGAACCCACAGAAGCACGAAACACAGGCCGTCTGTGTCACCAAACGCTCTAGAGCAGCTCATCGTGATGGCTCTACCTCACGGACTATGGACGCTTTCTATTCTCTTCTTTCTACTTTCTCTAATTATCTGAGTATGTAAATAATTTATTAGCAAGAAAATTGTTATTTTTAAAAACAGTTCATTTTCTCTGTCTTTCTTTCTTTTTCGGTACTGAGGATTAAACCTAGGGTACTCACTGAGCTACAACTCCGGTGGTTTTTTTCCTTTTGATTTTTCATTTTGAGGCAGCATCTTGGGAAGACCCTAAATTGCCCATGCTGGACTTGAATTTGTAATTCCTCTCCCTAAGCCTCCCAGAGTGCTGGGATTACACGTGTGTGCCAGCATATCCAGTTTAAAACCATTCTTCTAAATCCAGAACAATGGTAAACGGAAGGAATTCCAATTCTGTATGACTGAGTTGCTAAGTGCTTCTGTAAAACTGCTGAAGTCAAAGATTCAAGAAAACAACTTTATTTTTCTTTTCTTTTGTATATTGGGGAAAAAAAATTCATGATTTGTTAAAACAGATCATCAACTTACTCAACAAACAAAAAGGTTTTTTTGAGATAAGGTCTTACTACACAGTTTGGGACGGCTTTGAACTCACTATGTAGTCCAGGCTGGCCTCAGACTCATGGCAGTTCTCCTGCCTCAGCCTCCCAAGTGCTGGGATTACAGGTATTCACCACCACACCCAGCTAGCAAATTTTCATTATATGAAAATCTAAATAAAACAAACTTCCTTGGCTTTAGGCAAGTAAATTCCTTCATTAGAATAATCTGCAAAATACAGAATATTAACATTAGAAATACTGTTATTGAGGAATTTCATATCACCTGATTTTATTATATATGTTTACAACTAATGCATGAATTCAGGGTGACACGACTGCATCCATCCTGAGTAGCCACTGCTGTGACTGCTGCGAGTAACCCCGGCCAGTTTTCCCTGCATAGTTTTCCAAGATACTATAATGAGACAAAACCATGGGTGTTATGTGGAACTTCATGACCAGACCCTAGTGCCAAGAACATGCCTGATTCTTTATTTAAACTTGAGACAAGCTATGTATACTACAGCTTGGATGAAGTCTTTTTTATTGTGACCACATTACAAGAGGATGATGACCACATTCATCCTCTGACCCAAATCATGGGGATCCACCTAGTTTGCTAGCATCCAAAACCACACTTTCATCAGAAGGTCAGCCAATAAATTATATGCTGGGCTATCCTGCATCTGTCTGCCTCTTTTCTTTGATCTCATGGCACCCTGGGGCGTGTTTTGATCACTGTTCCATCGCTAGGACAAAAATACCCAATGCACACATTTAAAGAGTTTATTTTGGCTCATGGTTTCAGTCCATGGGCACTTGGCTCCAAGGCAGAAACAGGACGGCAAAGGGCATGTGGAGGAAAAGATGCTCAACTCATGGTGACCTTCCAACAGGAAGCAGAGAGAGAAGAGAGGAGCTGAGGAGAAAGATACACCTTTCCAGATCATGCCTCCAGTGACCTCCTCTAAGGCAGCCCCGGCTTCTAACGCAAGTCAGCTATGAACTCATCAATGGACTAATCTACTGATGTGTATGGCACGCCTGTGATCCGATCACCTTCCAAACACATGAGGCTTTTGGGATACATTTTAGATCTCAAGTATAACAGGGCAGCTTCTCACACACTGAGAATATGTTAAGGAACTTGACAGCCAGAGAAATTACGTGACTCTCTAGGTACTGCCTGGTCAAAAATAAAACTAAGACCTTTTAATTTGTAGTTAAATTCTAAATCCTTTCCATTTTAATTTCCCCTAACAATTGTACCCAATTTGTAGTCAATTTTAACCAACATACATATGAGTATTGTAGATCTTATATTAACTAATATAGTAGATAGCCAAGGTTTCTGTGATATGTGTGTACATATATATGCGTGTGTGTGTGTGTGTGTGTGTAACAACTTGCAGATTCCCCAAAGCACTTCCATGATTTTGTTACTGTACTTTTCTCTCTATTGGAAATGCCTTGGTCTCTTGTGAATTTCTCACAATTCATTTTTTAAATACTTTATTAAGTTATATATCACAACGTTCACCTGTTTTAAGTATATAACTTCATTTTCATAAACTTACTGAGCTGTGTCAACCACCACCATATTCAGTTATAGAACATTCTCATCATTCCATGTCCACTGGCAGATAATCTCTGTAATGTACAGCCCCAGGCAACCATTTATTATGTTCTGTCTCTACAGATTTGCACTTTAGAGACATTTCATATCTGTGGAATCATATAATACATGGTCTTCTGTATCTGGCTTCTTTCACTCAACATACATGGACTTAATTTCTATGGCAGAACTACAAACTTTTCACAAGAAAACAGGAGAGATTCAGGGCAACATCCATGCACTTCATAGTCTAGTTGTAAGATAAGCCTAATCAAATTCTTCTATATAATCATTTCTACGATTAGTCATAGTCCTGAAAGTACAAAATGACAACTGACGCTGGAATCTCAGTGACATGAGACAACTATGCTGGTCATGGCAAGTTAGTAAAGCCAACTAAAATGGGAATCCAACTGAACAATGGTAACAGAATGGTTCAGTCCCACAGACATGGCTTTGGAGGTAAGGACCATAATAACTGTGGTAGTAGAAATTGTGGTAAAAGGCCTATTAGCATACAGAGCCCATCTGCTTTCCTAGGACTATCAGGAAGACAGAATTGACTCTCTCTATTTCTTCAAATCCCAATTTTCTTAATAGAAATTGCTCTTACAGGTCTACTTCTTTGATCTTCTTTATACTCCATTCCCTCTATGCAATCTAAGCCACCATTATCTCCCCTTAAAATGACTGCAACAGTTTCTTATTTATTTCCTCAATTTCAGTCTTGCCTGACAGCAATTCAATCTGCACACAACGGTCACAGTATCTTTTAAAAAGTTACCAGATCAAGTATGTCTACTGCTTAAAACTCTCCAATAGCAATTTATGTCACTTAGAATAAAATCCAAACTCATAATATTGGATTACATAGTCTAATGATCCAGCTGATACCTACCTATCCAACCTCATATTACTCTTCCCTTCGCCTTTGGTTCCTTCAGCAAGTCAAGCTCGTTTCTACATTACGGCCTTTGTACCAACTATTCCCGCTGCATGGAATATGCTAGTTCCTTCTCAATTCAAACATAATCTTAGATGTCACCTTCTCAGAGTGTCCTCCCACTGATCAAAGAAATGCCTTACTCACTGAGACAAAAACACCTGACACACACTTTAAAGGAAGAGAGGTTTATTTTGGCTCTCAGTTTCAGTGGGTTCAGTCCATGGGAGAAGGTTCCAAGGCAGAAATGGCATGGTGAAAGGGCATGGAGGAAGAAACCTGCTCATGCCATGGTGGCCAAGATGCAGAGACAAAGAAGGGAAGACTCGAGGACAAGAACACAACATTCCAAGTCATACTCCAACCTCCACCTAATAGCACATTCAGCTACTAAACTCATCAATGGATGAATCTACTGATGGGTAAACACCCTGATGATCCAATCACCACTAAAACACATGACGTTTTGGGGGGACATTTTAGGTCTTAAACATAACAATTGCTCTCTAATATATCAGTCTAATGAATTTCTTTCTTTTTTTTGTGCTGGTGATCAAACTCAGGGCCTTGCATTTGCCAGGCAAGTGCTCTACCATTAAGCTAAATTCCCAATCCCTACATGAATTTCTTATACCTGATTTTGTTGATGTTGTTGTTACTGCTTCTTCCTTCCACCAGAACATAAGCTCCTTAAGGACATGGTTCTTACTGGTTGAGTTTATTACCATATCCAAATGTACTTAATAAGCAAACAAGACATAGATAAACAGTATTCGTTGAATGAATCAATCACTATTTCCCTTAGAGATATCTAATCTGGAAGACTCTAATAATACATTTTTACAGCAATTTTTTCATTAGGAATATGGAGCTTGTGGTAAGGAACTGTATAGCATACCTATAATGGAACACATATATCAACTAGCCATATCTATATATTGATGTAACTACCTGTATCTATAGATACAGATGTACGTAGACAGAGAGGGAAGTTAAAAAGTTATGCAACTACTTACCTCCATTAACACTGATAGACAAGAATCTTCTGTTGGCTAATAAACTACAAAGTCAATGACTAATATTCAATGGTTCATTCTGAAGTCTCCATGTTGTTGCTTTAGAAAATAACAAAAACAAGCTGGGCGTGGTGGTACATGCCTGTAATCCCACTGCTATGGAGGCTGAGGCAGGAGGATCACCATAAATTTAAAGCCAGCCTGGGCTAATTAATGAGTTCAAAGCCACTCTGAACTACTCAGCAAGACCCTGTCTCAAACAAACAAACAAAATAGGATAGCTCAAAAAGAGTTGCTCAATTTAAAAACTTGTACTTATTTTTAGGCTAGGAATTTCAAACTGCTACTCTTTAATCTGAGGCAAAGGTGATGGAAAACATGTATTGCTCAGGTCTATTACAGCATTCAAAGGGGTACCTCTATTCAATAACTTAGCTGCTCCTGAAATCACAAGACATCTCTTTCACACAGATGACAGAATGCCTTTCAAAAGAGATACTTACTTCCCTTTTTAAAAATTAAGCAAGACAACATGACAAAGTATATGTTATTCTATATTTGGCAAGCATATTTCTGGGAATTAAAATACACTTTTTCAATCCTGTCATGCTAAAACAAAGGTAATACATTTCTAAATTTTTATTTGTCTCTGTTGGTAGTTCTCATCACAAAGCACCTGTATCAGCAGCTTCAGTATCACTCGACCATTTGTTAGAAATATAAGCCTCAGACGAGTGTGACAATGCACACCTGTAATTCCAGAATTTGGAATTCTGAGCAAGAAAGATCATAAGTTCAAGGCCAATTTGGGCTGCAGAGCAAGTTCCAGGCCAGCCTGGGCTATACAGTGAAATCCTGTCTCAAAACAAAAACACAAACAAACAAAAAAGTAAAGTCTCAGACCACATCCTAGACCGAGACCTACTTCATCAGAAAATCTGAGGATAAGGTTCACCTGAGACTCTGATGAATATAAAGTCTGAGAACCACTCAATAAGGTTATTATTTTCTTTCATAAACACTAATCCAAAATAGTAAAGAGAAGAAGGCTGGCTATCATAATAGCCAGAAGGCTTAAGGAATTTTGCCTAAATTTTTGTATTATGCAGTATATCTACAGATTTATTTTAAAATGTGCCAAGTACATATAGTTGGCCTCCATATCCAGGATTCCGATTCCATGCATTTAACTACCCAAAGATCAAAAATATTTGGGGAAAAAAAACTTAACACATACAATGTTTTTTCTTGTCATAGCTTCCTAGCAATAGAGTATAACAACTACTTACACAGGATTAATATTTACTAGGTATTATAAGTAATCTAGAGGTGATTTAAAGTACATAAGAAAATATGTGTAGATATACGGAAATACTACACCATTTTATGTAAGAGATTTGGGCATTCACAGAGTTTAGTATCCACAGGGGACTTGGAACCAAGCCTCATAGCTATTCAGGGACAACTGTAATGATTTTTAAAGTCTTTTATATTAGGAAACTGTACAAAAAGAATTGATAATTACCTATTTTTCTTGGGATATAAATAATTTGTATAGTATAAGAAATACACCTTCATAGACATTTTATTAGTACACAGAATCTAGAGAAGTCATTTCCTGTTTTTCACACAAGTAGTAAATCATTTCACATGTAGATTAGATAATAAACCAAGATAGTAGGAAAATGGTTTGTGGCTACATACAGAACTTCCATACATGACTGTGAGAAAATTAAAAAATTATAAAAAATAACTGTTATGGTTTGTGTCTAGATGTCCCCCCAAAGCCTCACGTGGTCATAGAAGGGGTGTTTCGAGAGGTGGCTGGATCTAGAGTGTGTGATTACTAAATTAGCCCACTGACTGGTTTGGCATAATTCTGCTCGGATCAAGGATGTGATACTAGGATTAAGGGTGCTGGGATTAAGGATGGGAGTGTTACCCACTCTAAGGGCAGATACCCTGGATAAGGCATAAGGGACAGAAAGAGGCTTGTCTATTCCCTTTTTGCCTACCTTGCCTTGCTGCCTTCTGCCTGTCTGCCATGCTACCCTGCCTTGGATCCAGTTGATTGTGGACTGAAACCTCTACAAACTGTGAGCTAAATAAACTGTTCTTCCCTCAACTTTGGGTGTCGGGTATTTTGTCTCGGCAATGAGAGAAAAGTAACTAAGGCAATAATATATTAAACATGAATATGACTGTAGGGATTTATATGGAAACTGCCAATACACCCAGTGAGTTCCTTCTCAAACATCTTCATCCATTTTAAACATCAGAACAACTACTTCTCTATCAGTCTAGAAGATCAGAAGCAGGACAGGGTCACACATACTTAGTTCTAGCTAGTCTGGACAATAAACTGACATGGGATGTTGTTTATTTTGTCTGTTTGTTTAGAAAAGCAAAAACAATTTTAAATGAAAGTATTTATGATAATTTAAAGCAAAGCATGATGGAGAAAAGGCTAGTTACTTTGCTTACAAGACATAAAATTAAAAGCAGTATTTTAAAAATGTTTCATTAGTTTAAGGTTTACATATTTATCACATAGTTCATTTCCTTCTTTCTTTTCTTTTCTTTTCTTTTAGTGATCATCAATCCTTAAAAAATAGCACTGTCCAAAGGGAAGAGTACTGGACTAGGAATCAAGAGTTTTAACCCCATATTTGCACTACCTACCAAACGGGAATACTTTTCTCCATCCTTAGCACTCTTTGTAGACTAACATTTAGGGTCCTATGGACAACATTCACCTGCCGCAACACATAAATTTTCAGACCAAATTTTAAACCAATAAAAAATGACATATTGGAGAAATTTTTTAAGGATGTATTTTCAAAAAACAGCAAAATTCCACAGACTCCTTCTACATGGAATTGGTGTCTGATGCTAACATGTATGTCTCTTTTGAGACAGGTCTTGCTGAGTAGCCCAGGCTGACCTTCAAATCTCTATGTAGGCCAGGCTGGCCTCAAACTCATGGCGATCCTCCTGCTTTAGCCTTCTAAGTGCTAAGATTATACATGTGCATCACCATCCCTAGCCAGAAATATCTTTCTTTAAATTGTGGATTTCAGGAAGACACACTGGGGAATACCTTATTTCTCAGACTCTAAGATACACATTATTTTCCTAGCATAACTATTATAACATATCTGAACTAGGAATATGTCTTAACAATAAGTGAAGTCTTATAAACCACTGTTGGTTATGCAGGAGTAGTAACTCTCATGGACTACGAGCATGTGAACATTAGAACACGAACATCGAATTTGGAAAATGAATATTAGCAGTTTAGAATAAAATCTTAGAAATAGTTGTAGAGCAACCTAACCTCTACGAACCAAGATTGTTGTAGTTAAAAATATTTACAACATCAATCACTGCACAACATCAGCAACTGCAAAGCTGACTTAAAAGCCTAACATCATTGAATTTTAGTTCTTTCATTGATTCTTTTGAGAAATGCAACCATTATAATGTTCTCTATGCTACAGAAAAGCACTATGTAGAAAAACATGGGTCTCAACAATGCTACTAAACTACTTGAAAGAATATTAAAAAGGCATAGGAATCCTTAACCAATACAATTACTTTATACTGTATTTTCCCTCTTATGTACTCATGTAAAAGTTGGATGTAAGAGCAAAATTGTTCTCAAACTAAATCTAAATGCCCTAGTCCTAGAAATGGGGGAAAAAACCTAAAGTATAGAAAAATTTGCTACAAAAAATGTAGTATGTATTAAATAGTATGCTATCAAATAATAGTATGTTTTATAACTCATGAAATACAATTAAGGAGTATTTCGCATTCAAATGTGCCCTATTCGTAGAGTAGCTACCTATTATCTCTCTTCCTCCTTTTCTGCCACCTTTGAGTAAATTGTCTTCCCTTAGTTTAAAAAAAATGAAATACAATTAAACTCTACTAGCAATTTGTAGAAAAATAAGACATTTTTGCTTAATTCCATTGAAAAAACACTCCCTTCATAGCATTACCTGTAAACCACAGCAGCCCACAGCATTCATTATGGAGGCATTGTGAATAACTCGGTAAGGAACTCCCAGCTTTGCTGCTCTCAGAATAAGATCACTGTGTGTTGTAGCCCTGTAGGGAGAAATCAGGTTAGATTTTAAATGGCACTAGTTCTTAAAACAGCAAAGTCATTCTGTTTCATGAGTCAAATCAATCAGTCAAACTGCTTTTCCTCGAATTATGCTAGGAGTTTGCATAAGGCTTTTAACTCGGCTTACCCACTTATTTGTTTGTTTGTTTATTCATTCATTCTATGTTAGGGATAAAGCCTACAGTCTTGTCCAGGCCGGGCAAGTGTTCCAGCACTGAGCCACACTCCCAGCCGTTTTCTGGGGTTTTTAACAACCATGTGTAAACCTACACATGTCTTTCACAAGGCTGAACTGCAACTGCAATACAAGCAGCTACTTACTGAAAACAAGGGACACTTACTTGTTTGTTGTCCTGTTAATACCTGCAAAAGACTTCTGTCGAATATAAACTCTGCACTCAGCAATTAACTCTTGAGCAGCAATTCTTAAACTCTTTGTCTCAGAGTCCCTTCAAATTCATTTACTTAATTTTTAATTGTATATATTTATAGTATACAATGTGGTATTTCATTACGTGTTTACAATATATAATGATCAAAGAAAATGGCATATCTTTCCCCTCTGGTATTTATCATTTCTTATGTTGGGAATATTAAAAAATCCCTGTACTAGGTATTTTTAAATATTCAATGTTGTCAGCCATATTTATCCTACTGTGCTGTAGAAAATTAGCAGAATTCCTCCTACCCAACTGTACCCCTTTACCCACTAGTCATCCTCACTCCATCTCCTCCCCTAAACCCTCCCGAGGCTCTGGTAACCACTATTCTATTCTCTACTTCTCTGAAACCAACTTTTAGCTTCTGTCGGAGACCTTTACATTCTTATAATTATTGCTTTAAAGTTCTAAATTATGATACAAGTAGATCCAATTTTTTATTTCTGCCCTGTTTTAAAGGCCTTGTTTTTGTATTTTAAAATAGAAGGAAAAGTAAAACATTTTCATAGCCTCAGTCTTTCAAGTCTTTATATTAGAATCTTGCCTGATAGAACACCACTTGGACTTTACATCTGTCCAGTAGGCATTTTATTTATAACTGTTTTCAGTCTGGTTACTGTATGTAATTAGTGTATGTGTATTATATCCTGCCTATTTCCTTTCCTTTCTTAAGATAAATTTCTTGACTATAGTTAGGTAGGCTGATACAAAGAGACTGTAGGTAAACATCAATACAGTGAACTATAACCCATGTCAATTTAAAAGTACATCACTGAAGGCTTTTTTTTCTCTTGATAAAAAATCCAGGTTCTACTAGGGAAAACAGTCTTAGCATGTTTGAAATATTAGAAAGAAGCATTCAACTGTTCAATGCATACCACACAGGAACATCAAGGACTTATAACCTATGAGGCTGTCAGATAGTCTAAAAGTACTCATCAAGAAACTCGGTTTATCATCACACAGAGAAAATAAAGAAAAACTAGCATGAAAAGAAATCAATAATTTGATTTAGAATAAGCTTTAAAAAAATAATATGAAAGGCAGTTGTGAAGAATTTTTCAATACCACCTTGAGTGGATTTTACTCCTCAACATTAAGAATAAGGGAAAAGTATATTAGTCACTCAGTGAGGTTTTTGTTTTCACTCTTAAATAGTTTTTTTTTTTTTTTGGTGCGTTATTTAAATAGGTAGGAAGAAAAACTGGTTTACAATTATATCTTCTATCATAAGTAAGTTCATTTGAAATGACCAGACCAATTCACAAATACATACACCAATTTACTATTTCTGGGCATGTGGAAATAAAATTTGTCCTCGTAATGTGTTTGCTACTTGGAATTGTTCTACAGACAATTTCAAAAGAGGAGCCAAAAATGTTTTTATTAATGGAATCAATGAAAGAAATTACATAAATATGACTAGTTTAAATGTATAAGGCTTGGTGTGTTTGTTTTATTTTATAATAACATCAGTTCACAGATGTAGTACCACCATATTTAACATAAGTTTGGCTGGTAGGCCAGAAATTCATTGACAGTTTCCAACAACATGGTGAAAGTTGGGTTCTCAAAAATTACTGAAAGCTCTATAAGTTGGTATTATACTATCTTTCTGAAGAAAAATTTGACAATAAGCTTTACATGCTAGAAAATATCCATGTCCACAATTTTTTTTAAATTTTTGATCTTAAAAACCTGTTTGGGACAATCTGCCATAAGAAAACAATCCAAAAGGTAGAAAAATGGGAGAAGGGTAAAGGGATCATACACATTATTTTGTATAAGATTTTATATTGGAGAAAGAAAGGGACTAATGATAATGCGGCCATTCACATGACAGTTATTAGGTGCCAAACACTGTTCAAATGCACTACATGGAATGGAAACATTGAAATGGCCTGCATTAGGGCACATATGAGACAGGTATATTTTCTGTGTGTGTCTTCTCTTAAGGAAAAGGTAAACAATATAAAGATAAAAATTCTATGTTCCATTATTTTACATAGCTGCAGACCACAAGAAAGGAATAACAAAACAGAAACATCATCAGCAGGAATTTGTTTAATCAAGACTCCTGTTCCATACCTCCTTCTAAGGAGATTTAGGGACACGAGGCTTGAGAACATCATCTGTCACGTGATTAAGTCAGATTTACTGATGCAGTATTTTTAGAGTCATTTACATTTTTACATGATTAATTTCTACATTCTTTTCAATAACCTGGATAAAAAGGTACAGATAAGAACTACATCAACCTATTTATAACTTTTAATTATCTTCTTTAAGAACTTAAGATTACTGGAGACATACAGTAACAATGGCTGTACAACAACATGAACGTACTTAAGGCCACTGAACTGTAACTCTAAAAATGGTTAAAATGCTAAGTTTTATGTGTATTTTATTACAATTTTTTAAATAGTGGAAAAAGAATTTTTTGGTTTTTTTTGGTTCTTTGAGACAGGGTCTTGCTGATGTAGTCCAGGCTGGCCTCAAATTTGCAGTAATCCTTCTGCCTCAGCCTCCCAACTACTAGGATTACAGTTGTGTGCCACCACACCCTGCTAAGAATTTCAGATTGAGAATCCTAAACAATCTTTCTTTGTTTTAATGTTGTACTCAGTAAGTAGAAATAAAGGGCTTTCTTTGTCAGACATTAGAATTTCAGTGACTTGTTACAGTCCATAGTTCTTTGTTCTTTCCTGTTTTTTCTACTCACCCTACTAAAATTCTAATTCTTCAAGGCCCAATTAAAATGACACATTCTTGGAACTGGGGGCACAGTTCTGTGATAGAGCATTTGTTTACCATGTGCAAGACCTGTAGATTTGATCCTTAGCACTGGAAAAAAAAATAACCATGTGCTTATAGTCTCCTCTACTTGGGAGGCAGAGGAGGATCACTTGAGCACAGGAGTCTGATACCAGCTTAGGTGAGATAGAGAGACTCCCTTTCAAAAAAATAAAATAAAATGAAATAAAACGACACAGTTCCCATTATCCCATTCAAACCTATTACATCCCTACAGTAATCAAGTGGTAAATAAAAATAGCTGCAGTAAAGTAAATATTATTTAAATATGAATGTAAACACAAGGCTATGTAAGATTAGTCACTGAGACAGAGACAGGGCAACTGAATTGCCAGAGATAATTGAAAAAAAAAGTCACTGACACTTGAATAAAATAAGAATAGAAGAGATAACATCTAACTGTCTGCATGAGTCCTAAAGAATCTATAATTTACTAATTAGAAACTGGGAGAATGGTCTGTTTTAAGGAAAAAGCACAAACAAGTACACAGGGGATGAATACTGCAAAACAGTCAAGAAATATAAAGTTGTATAATTTGGGATTTTTTGGGAAGATGGTGGAGTGGTAAGCACCAACAAATCAGCCGCTCTAAGATTTGGAATCCAGACACTGGGAAGATAACACCTTGGGGAAGAAAAGAAGGAGGGAGATGGATCCCCAGACCCAAGAAGGATCTAACAGGAAAATTGGAGCCCACACAGAAATTAAAGAGGTAGATGACTGCACAGAAAAAGGAAGGAGCAATCTGCACTTTCTCCTGGGCTTGTGGCTTGTAGCATGAGAAAGGAGGATTGAACCAACAGAGACACGGTGAAAGCAATGACTCCAGAGGCCTCCAGGGAGAAACACACCAGTGAAACAAGTCAATGGATGTTCTGCACTACAACAACTGGTGAGTGACTCCAGTCCAAATGATTACAGTGAACTGTACAGACAGTGCTTGGTTGGATGCCATTTTAGGGCAAGGTCAACTGAACCAGGGACTCGGCAGCTGTGGGTTGGCTTTATCTCAGGGCTCCCAGTGCTAAACCCGTAGTGACTGGGTAAGGGACAAGCACGAGATGTCCAGGGTCAAGGAACTGTGGTCAAGGCAGCAAGAAACACTCAGAGTGTTACAAGCTAAATGACTCAGGCCTCAACTCCATGACCAGAGGCCAGGGTCAACTTGAACTTCTGTGGATCTGAAAGTACCAGAACCAGCACCTAGCCTTAAACCTACCACAGGCTTGCCAAGATTATCCGGCATGGATCTAGAGCAGAGTCACGCCTTGAACTGGACACTGCCACAAAACTATAGACCCTAGAAGATAACCACAGGCTTGAAATCAGAGGAATTTCTTCTTTTTTTTTTCTTTTTCTTTTTTCTGTTCATTTAAGGGATTTTTAAATTTCTTTTTATTTTTTCATTGGTGTGAACAATGTTTTTAGTTGTTTTGCTTTGTTTTCGTTTTTGCTTTTTCCATCTTTCTTTCCCTCCTGTCTTCAGCAGTTTTCTGAGCCTTGGGTAATCACCCTTGCTCTTCTACCCTTTAATCTCTTTCTCTGCTTTTATTTCTCTATTTTCCACCAATCCACTTTAAATTTCTTTCTCTGAGGGTAAAATCACTCTATTGCGTGGATATTTACTGTATACAATTTTCTGATTTGTCTTAGATTTTGTTATATAACTATAATCCACAGCTTGTCATTTTCCAGTCTGTGCTTGATGCTGTTGTTGTATGACTTTAACCAAGGTGACACAGATGTTAATTGATCTTCCTTGTATGCTGAAGCCTAGATTGTCTAGGGTCATAATACTCTACTTCAGTATCAAAGAACTGGGTTCAGGGCCAAACAGGCTGCAACATTTCATCCTGAATAAATTGAAGAGACAAAATCCTGAAACAGACTCAAAAGCCAAAGGCCAGCTATGCCTAGAAGATTTTTGAAAAGTAGTCATTTCCTAAAGAGGTCTCGATACTAGTAATAAAACTACCTACCATAGCCTCAACACAGAAAACAAATAAACAACAACAACAAAATAGAAAATGAGAAAATATGGACACAAGATGCAAGTCATAACTCCCAACTAGCCAAAGACAAATCTACAGGGCACTGAGGTGGAAGAAATCAAAAGCCACCCAGTTGAATTCCTGGAAATGGTAGCAGCAAAAGTAACAAAACAGATCAATAAGTCTCTTGACAAAAACAAAACAGAGGTAATTAAAGAGATGATAACCATAAGGATAGCAAATAGATATAGATAAAAAATAGAGGAGGTTAGGAATGACATGCAAACCACGAATGCCCAACATAGAAAAGAACTAGATTCCTTAAAACAGACTCAAATAGGAATTCAGGAGATTAAAAATTCTACTGTAAGTATACACAGCAGAGCCAACCAATATGAAGACAGAATAGCAGATCTAGAAGACAGGGTTGTGGTGGGTGATCATCAAATGAAAGACCTCTTAAAAATAGCGGGGACCATGAAAAATCAATCCATCAGGGGCTAGATGATGCAAACAAGACTAATATAATATTAACTGGAATCAATGAAGAATCAGAAGATAGCAATAAGGGGATAAAACCCTGTGTGGAGAAGTAACAGCAGAAAACTTTCCAAGCATGGAAAAAGAATTTGACATACAGATAAGTGAGGCATACAAAACTCCAATTAGTCATGATCCAAAAAAAAAAACTACACCAAGGAATATAATAGTCAAGATTCCAGAAATTCAACACAAGAACAGGACATAAAAAGCTATTAGAGAAAAGAAACAAACCACCACATATAAAGGAAAAGCCATCAGAATCACAGCAGACTTCTCAACACAAAACCTTAAGCCAAGAAGATCTAGGAGTAAAGAATTTTAACCCTAAAAGCAAACGACCTCCAACCCAGACTGATGTACCCCACAAAATTATATTTCAAAATATAAGAGATATATTAGATATTTCCTTGATAAAGAACACCTGAGGAAACTCATGACCACCAAAACAGCACTCCAAGGACTTCTGAAGGACATTCTAGAAAAAGACAATGAAAACAATTCCAAGAATCCCAATAGAATGAAGCCACCAGGCAAAGCAAGCAATTAAACAGAAGGGAAAGAAAGGGAACCAAAAATAGGAAAATAATATGACAAGGGTAAGTCAATAGCTATCTGTTATAAAAATCAATGTGAATAGTCTCAATTCATCAATCAAAAGAAACAGGAAGAACAGATCAAGAAACAAGATGCAACAATATGCTGCATACAAGAAACATATTTAACTCAAAAAGAAATTCATAGACTGAAAGTCCAGGGATGGGAAACAATATTCCATGCAACAGGAACCTGGAAAAAAGCAGGGGTAGCTATTCTATTTGTTAACGAAGTCTATTTCAAGTCAAGACTGATCAGAAGAAACAAAGAATAATCCAAGAGGTACAATCCAAGAGGAAGAGATAACAATCATAAATATATACACAACAAATACTGGCACACTCAGCTATATAAAACAAAACACTAACAGATAGGACAAATCAGATAAGCACTAATACTATTGTAATGGGGGACCTCAATACCCGACTGTCACAAATAGATCAACTAGACAGGGAATCAACAAAGAAATACCAGAGCTGAACCAAATCTTTGAAAAATGGACTTAATAGCTATCTATGGAGTGTTCTACCCCATAACAACAGAATACACATTCTTCTCAGTAGCACATGGGACCTTCTCCAAAACAGACCACATACTAGCTCATAGAACATGCTTAAGTAAATGTAAAGGAATTGAAGTTATTCGGTGCATATTATCAGATCACACTTCAATGAAATTGGAAATCAATGGCAAAAGAAACCATAAAAACTACATAAACACATAGAGATTAAATAATACCCTCCGAGACAACCAATAGGTCACAGACAAAATTAAAGAAGAAATTAGTTTCTACAATTAAACAATAATGCTGGTATGACATACCAGAACTTACAGGACTCAATGAAAGCAGTCCTATGAGGAAAATTTATAGTGATAAATGCCTACATCAGAAAACCAGAACAAGCTCAACTAAATAACCTAATGTTGAATCTCAAACTTCTAGAAAAAGAAGAGCAAGTTAAACCTAAAGCACATACATGGAAGGAAATTATAAAGATCACAGCAAAAATTAGTGCAACTGAGGATAAGAAAACAATACAAAGAGTCAATGAATTGAAGAGCTGGTTTTTTGGAAGACTAAATAAAAGACAAACCCTTAACCAACTTTATCAAAAGAAAGAAAGAAAAGACCCAAATCCACATGATTAGGAATAAAAAAAATGAAATCGCAACAGATCCTGCAGGAATCCAGGAGATCACCAATACCTACTTCAAGAACCTATACTCTAACAAGATGGAAAACTAAGAAGACATTTACAGATTTCTACATATATATGAATTACCAAAGCTCAATCAAGAAGATATAAAAATTCTAAATAATCCAACACCAGTCAATGAAATCGAAGAAATAATAAAACTACTAACAAAGAAAAGCCCAGGTTCTGACCAATTCACTGCTGGATTCTACAAGAACTTTAGAGCTGATCTAATACCAATATTCCTCAAACACTTTAATGAAATTGAAAGGGAAGCGATACTCCCAAACTCATTCCTAGAAGCAAGCAGTATCCTGATACCAAAACCAGAGAAGGATCCAATCAAAAAAGAAAACTACAGGCCAATCTCTTTAATGAACATAGATCCTCAATAAGACATTGGCAAAAATCCTCAATAAGATATTGGCAAACAGAATACAGCCAATCACCAAAAAGATTATACAGAATGACCAAGTAGGATTCATCCCAGGGATGCAGGGATGGTTCAATGCACACGAATCAATAAAGGTAATACACCACATTTTCAACAGAACCGAGGACAAAAACCATATGATCATCTCAATAGATGCAGAAAAAAACATTTGACAAAGTTCCACACCCATTCGTGGTAAGAACTCTATAGAAAATTGGAATAGAAGGTCTTTATCTTCTATCTAAATGTCCCCCTCAAAGCAGTTACAAGGGAGGCTTTTCAGAGGTGGCTGGCTCTAGAGTGTATGATGCTGGGATCAAGGATGCAATATAAAAAGACAGAAAGAGACTTGTCCCCTGTCACTTGCTTGCTGCTTCCTGCCTTCTTGTGCCTGCCATCCCCTATGCAATGTCCCTCTGACATGCCACTCTGCCTTGGAGCCAGCCAACTATGAACTGAATCCTCCACAAACTGTGAGGCAAATAAACGTTTCCTCCTTTAATTTTGGGTGTCGAGTATTTTGTCTCAGCAACAAGTAAAGTAACTAAGACACTATCTATAACAAACTAACAGCCAACATCATACAAAATGGTCAAAACCTGAAAGTTATCACTCTAAAATCAGGAACAAGACAAGGATGCTCACTATCACTACTCCTGTTCAATATAGTTCTGGAAACACTAGCCACAGCAATTAGACAAGAGAAAGAAATAAATGGAATATGGATAGGAAAGGAAGAAGTTAAATTAACATTATTTGCTGATCTACATAGAATACCCCAAAAATTCCACCAAAAGACTCCTAGAATTAATAACCAAATTGAGCAGCATAGCAAGATACAAAGTTAACATTCCAAAATCAATAGCATTCTGTACATGAATAACTCACTGAGAGAGAAATTAGGAAAACAACCTTTCACAACATCTAAAAAAATTAAATACTTAGGAATCAATCTCACAAAGGAAGTGAAAGAGCTGTACATTAAAAACTACAGTACTGTGAAAAAGGAGATCAGAAAGAATATTAGAAAAATGGAAAGATATCCTGTTCTTGGGATAGGCAGAACCAATATACTGAAAATAGCCATACTTCCAAAACTGCTATACAGATGTAATGCAATCCTGATCAAAATACCAATAGCACACCTCACAGAAGTAGAGAAAATATTTCTAAAATTCACATAGAGTCAAAAGAGACCCAGAATAGCAAAAGCAATTCTGGACAACGAGGTTAGGATGGGGCATCACAACCCCCAATCTGAAGTTATACTACAAAGCTACTGTGATTTAAAAAAAAAAAAAAAAAAAGGCACAGTATTGGCAATAAATAAATAAAATAAGTGAGTAAGACCCAAAGATCAATGGAACAGAATAGAAAATGGAGAAACAACTCTGAGCACACTCAGCTACCTTATCTTTGACAAAGGGGTCAAATACCTTTACTGAAAGAAAGATAGCCTCTTTAACAAATGGAAAACTAGCTTTCCACATGCCGAAGATTAAACCTGGACCTATCACTCTCACCATGAACAAAACTAAAACTGAAATGGATCCAAAGATCTAAATATTAAAAACAGAAACACTAAATCTGCTGGAGGTAGAATAGGTAAAGATTTTGAAGGCAAAAGTGTAGGCAAGGACTTTAGGAACAAAACCCCAATCACAAGGAAATATTACAAAGAATCAACAACTGGGATCACATCAAATTAAAAAGCTTTTCTACAGCAAAAGAAACCACCAATAGAGTGAAGAAATAACACGCAGAATGGGAAAAAATTTTTACCAGCTATTCCTCAGATGGACCAGCATCTAGAATATATAAAGAACTCAAAAAAAAAAAAAAAATCAGACCTCCCCAAATTTAAAGACCCACTTAGCACCTGAAACTAATGGACATTTTTCAGATGAAGAAGTACAAATAGCAAATAAATATATGAAAAAATGTTCAACATCACTGGTCATTTGAGAAAGGCAAATTAAAACAACACTGAGATTCCATCTCACTCCAGAACGAACGGCTACCATCAAGAAATCAACCAATAACAAATGCTGGTGGGGCTGACGGGAAAAAGGAACCCTTCTCTACTGTTGGTAGAAGTGTAAACAACAACCACTAAGGAAATCAGTATGGCGATTCCTCAAAAAATTAAAACTAGAGGTTCCATTTGACTCAGTCTTCTCTTCCTAGTTATCTTCCTGAAAGAGTTAAAAGCATCATACCACAGTGATATATGCATATCCATATTTATAGCAGCCTAATTTATAATACTAAATCTTGGAAACAGATCATGTACCCATCAACAGATGAATGGATAAAGAAAATGTGGTATTTATGTAACAATGGAGTACCACTCTGCCATAAAGAAGGATAAACTTGAGTTGTTTTTAGGTAAATGGATGCACCTCAAGACCATACCTTAATTGAAATAAATCAGACACACAAGTTTAAATATTACATTGTTTCTCTGGTGTGAAATACCCAAAGAGTGGATAAGGAGCATAATGGAGGATAGATATTGTGATGTAGGAAGAACTTGTTCACATGGGAAGAACAACAAGGCAGGGGGGAGGAAGGGTAGGAAAGGAGAAGAAAATAAAAGAATGGAAGGAAAAAAGTAGAGACAAACCTTTTTAAATGGGAAGGGAAAGAAGGTTTGAAGGGCAGGGAGGAGAATGGGAAAAAAGAAGAATTAAGATATATTATGTACAGGTACAAATTCCCTGTGACGAATGTGATCATTATATTTGACAAATATGTATTAATTTTAAAAAAGTTTAAAAAAAGAGCTCATGTACCTGTCACACTGGTCTGATTCTGCAATTTTTTACTTATTTAAATAAATTATCCTTTAAAAATCTTTTTTAGGCTGCAGATTTAGCTCACTGCTTAGAGAACTTGCCTTGCAAGCACAAGGCCCTGAGTTCAATCCCCAACACCAAAAAAAAAATCTTTTTTAAAAAAATAGTATGATTTGGTTCTGGCATAGCAGTCACAAACAGTAGCTGGAAGAAAAGTAGAAAGACTTAAACATATAAGCCCACAAAGTCACTGAACGTTTTTAAGCAGGGGAGTAACCATATCAAGGCACTTGCCAGCAACTCAGGTTTTTAATTTACATTAGAATTCTCTTTCTTCCTTCTCCTGCCCACACTTCAATTTCCATCTGCTGAACCCCATCCAGACCTAGCTAAAGTACTAGCTTCTCCATAAAGCTGCCTCTTAACGAATTCCAAACATCATGACTTTAAATTCACATACATTTCTTCTATCTTCGTCTTATATTTAAACTCACAGCAGTGTATCAAAGTTGACCACCTTTTCCTTTTTAAAATAGTCTCTTCTTGGCTTCTGTGACAACATACTTTCTAGTTTTTCCTACTCCTCTGACTGTAACTAGACTACTGAAATGCCCAAGTTTCAGGCTTAATCCTAGGTCCTCTCTTTTTTCTACTTTTCTCTTCTAATGTGATTCTATCTATTTTTTTGTATTTAAATACTTTTTATTTACATACTAATGACTTCAAGAGCCCTACTATAAGCTCCAGCACCAAGTTATTTAATTGCCAAGCTGAGGTTTCAAATTTAAGATGTTTCCAGAACCAATTCTTATTTCTCTCAATTTTGTTTTCTACTGCTATTCATCATATCAAGAAGCAGCACTGTCAACCATGCAGCTGTAAAGGTAGAATTCGGGAAGTTAGGTTCATTTCTTAGATCCATCCTGCTATACTTTCTTGCAAATATGTCCCAGACTCTCCTAGTCTGTCTTCCATCAGACATACTGTTACCTCCCTAATAGCTATTCATCCAAGCATTTGGATTGATGTCTTAATAATGTCAATCAGACTGTGGTTTTTCCTTTTTAAAACTCTTCAGAGGTTCACCACCATATTTCAAATGAAAATTTCTCCTTTAAGTACCTACATGATCTAGCTCCTCTCTATCTCTGTCTTCTTTTCACGTTACTTTTTGTCTTCACTCACTACAGTCCAGCCACTCTGAACTCCCTTGAACACTGACTCACTTTTCTTCTGCTTAGAATGTCTTTCCTTCTTCCTAATCCTTTTCATTCTTCATGCTGACTGACTGATTTGTGATACTAGGAATTAAATGAAGGGCCTTCACAGTGAGCTACATCCCCAATCCTTTGTTACTTTTTACTTTGAGACAGAGTAATGCCAAGTCACTAAGTTACCCAGGGTGGCTCAAATGTGATTCTTCTACCACAACCTCCCAGAGCACTGGGATTACAAATAGAGACTACATTCTTCATTTAGTTCCGGTTCTGCAACTAGGTCTTTAAATGGTCGCTAAATGAGGAATTATATATTGTACATACATATATTCAGAACAAAGAAATGGTCACAGGAAACTCCAACTTGACTTCGCTTTTATTTGTATAACTCTTACATGCAGTACTGTAATTTATAACAGAACATAAAACTACAGTACTGTACAGTACCATCAGCAAAAATTACAGTTCTGCATAAGTAAGGTATACCGTACCAAAAAAAGGCACTGAGGCTCTATAAATAAGATGTATAGAACTGTACAAAAAAAAAAAAAAAAAAAAAGATGGGTTGTAAGTTCAAGCGAAAGGTTGTAAGTCCAAACAGTGTGCCTCAGGTAAGGGTACACAGTCACAGATCATTAAATGAGGAATATCTGTATACATCCCTGCCTTGTTTAAATATCACCTCCATGGGAAAGCTCTTCCCTATGACTCTGCATAAGTCTCTTTCTATTATTTCCTTTTTTTTTTTTTTACCCTTTAGAACCCTATCTATATTTAAGTTTATTTCCGTTTGATTACTGCTGGCTTCCCCACAAAAATGCAAACCTATGTCTTATCACTGAGTATGCAGACGTTCCTGTTACAAGACAGGCACACAGAAGGTATCTATTAAATGGATAAATGTCAGTTCAAGATATATGTCTAGTCTCTCTTTCTCTGTTGACCTTAGGTAAACATCCCAACATTCTTCAATTAATAGTTAACTACTACCTACTACATGTCAAGTAGTATGAAAGAAGCTAGGGACAGAAAAATGTGAAAGATAACCTACGAATCTAAAAGAAGTGTAGATGTACAGAGCTATTTAAGAAACGCAGTTACACACTACATGAGAAACAGTATGAATGATGTATGTCACCAATTACATGGAAATATAACGTCAGGTCAGAGTAATAAGGAACTACAGCATGGACACCTAGGTTCTGAAGGATGAAGAGGCCTCTGACAGATAGGTTACAGGGGTTTAGGGAGGAAAAAAGCACTTGAACAAAGGCTTGAAGGAGAGAAAGCACGATGACTGGGAAAGAGCAAAGCGGCTCGCATGACCATGGGTGTCAGCACAAAAGGTGCGGGACAGAGGCAGAAGGGCAGGTTGGGCAGTATTTTTCATGTCTAGCTAAGGATAGAGCTGATAAAGTTCTTATTTATGAGCCCAATGAGGTTTCCAAACTGTGGTCTTACAAATATGAATTTGATCACAGTATGGGCAATGAGTTTAAAGTTTAGACATGGATCAGGCAAAAGATTCAGGGTATATAAAGCTGGATGAGGTAAAATATTGGCCGCCAGGGTAAAAAGGAATGAAAGGATATGAAAAACTTGGCAAAACAAAAGCCAATAGTAGTTAATTTTCTCTCTTTTTTTTTCAGTGTTCTAAATTGTCATGGAAATTTTTAATTTGTGATTCATAGCTGAAAGGAATTAAAGCAAATGGTATTTAGAATTTAAAAAAAAACTTATCGTGGAGTAAGAGTTTTGCAAAATGCAAAAAAAATTGAACTACTAGAAAAATACGATACGAAGTAAAATAATACAAAATACAAGCCCCGTATTTTTATTATTAAATTCAACAGAGTTAAGATTTACTTTCTAAATGGCTACAAATGTTCTAAAATACTTATTCTCAATTTCTACACTTATCATGCAGTAGTAACAGTGGGTTAACTGCAGTCTGCAAACTTCATTTTGAGTAGCATCTTTAATATAATGAACAATGTCAATAAATTAATGTTCCAAAGGTCAAAAGCAATGCTGAGACTGCTATCTAGGTAACCGTAAGAACTGCAGTACCCAGTCTGACGAGGGAAGGTTTCCCTGTAGAACACATGGGTTTTATGGGGAAAGAGTCAGTGTAATGAGAAAATTTTACAAGTGTTAGAACCCATTCTCTATAGGATGTTTTACTTTGTTTTATTTTACTACCCTATAGCAAAAACAGGTACTACTAATTTTCAGGAAGCCTGAAGTTCACATAAAATAATATCAGACATTAAAATAAACTATTTTAATAGTTTAAAATGTATAATTATCCAAAGCCACTTGCAGTGAGGTGTAATAATGATACAGAATCTTTGGCCCTTAATATTCATATAAATTACTTTCTTTTTGACAGACACATACACATGAAACGCCACCATTTTGAGAAATGTCTTTGGTGGTGGGCCCATAGTGATTTAATTGTCCTTATGTTCCTTAAATCTGTGACATAAATCTTGGGTCACCAGCTGTGGACAAAGAACTCTTCTATTCAACTTGACATTAGAGATTGATGATGCTTGACCAGGCAAGTAGAAGCCCATCTTCTTGGTAATGAGGAACAACAGAGCTCCCAATGGATATAAGAAATTGAAATCAGTGGCATGACAAATGATAAATTCTAGGCAAGTAAGTGACAGCAGTATTGCCAAAATTAGATGGTTAAAAAAGAAAAAAAAATAAGCCTAGGACAAAGAAAGGTAAGGATACTTGCAATTATCTGCAGCAAATGACAGGCATGACAATCATAATAGAATGACTTATATAATAATTATTCACTAATTAAGGCAGTTGATGCCCTACAAGATCTTAAAAAACAGATCAAAGATACAAACTTTAAAGTTGACATTTAATAATGCTGTGACATTCACGGTAGTATTTTTATCAAGATTTTCTTCATTCATCTCAAAAATAATGAAAGTTTAAACTACAAAATTTTAAAGCTTCGGTAAAATAGTCCCTCATTAGGATATAGCAGGTTAAATGTTAAAGGTAATAGTCATTCAAAGGTAATGGTGATTAAAAGATAAATAATAAACATCTGCTTTAACTTACCCAAACGGATCACCAACCACAAGGAATGCAACATCACTGATATCAGCATCCTTTAAAATACTATCTGCCTCTTGTTCCACTTCTTCTCTATCAGCGAGAATCAATTTCCTGCCATAAAACTCTTCCTACAGATTTAAGACCAGTTATCAAAATGAGAGACAGCAGGTGACCATTTCAACATACATACAAAATAATCTTTGTCTGGAGCTGGTGTAACTCTTGGCAACCATCCAAACACAGATCATTCAATACAACTCATCAGTGAGCTAGCCCTCTATATCACGTTGCAATTAAACTCTGTCTTTGGGGCTATCTTAATATCCCAAGAGGAAGCAGACCTCTTAACATCTGAGGCGTTAGCATTTTAAATTTACCTCTAAATTTGGCTCATAATAGACCAGACAGAACATTATAGAATGAACACAGAATACGTATGCATGTACCCTACTTCAGAAACATGGTAATAGAGAATAAATACCTTAAACGATAACGACAAACCTGCATAGTAGTTAGGGAAAATCTACGGTACCCTAGCTAAAGTAAAAGGCAACATCAATGAGAAATAACAGAAAATTATGGCTTAGCTGTTTGCCGAACCAGCCTACATTCCTACATAGCTGCAGGAAAGACAAATTGAAAATTATATTCCCTTGTTTCTGCTTTTAAAAGGACAGCTGCAGGGGAAAGAATAAATTCTTAATATGAAGGAAGTTTCAATACAAGCTGCTTTGTAAATTAATCCCCTGAAGTTCAACTCTAGAAAACAAACCCAGGAGAGAGCTAGTGAGCTGGTGGTCATGAGGTACTGGTTATGGGCTAATATTCAAGATCATGAAATTCTATGGAGTGATATGCAATGCAAATGAAGTAAAAGTAGATGTGTAAATAAATAATACAGCCTTACACACTGAGAATTGAGAGTTATTAAACGTTACAGAGATTGCTGTACAACAGTATCAGGTACTCAATAATACGTGACAAACAAATAAGTAAGTGAACAAATGATTAAGGATCCATAGATAAACACTAGTTCCAACTCTGATAATTATTTCCTAATACTTAACCAAAATTTCTTCCTCAAAAATGAAACAAAATCCTTTCTTATAGAAAAGTTCCAGAAGTTCCCAAATACAATGTTTTAATACATGAAAAATGCTCTTTTCACTTGACCATGTATTTTTTCTTAAAAATTAATTTTTGCATGTTTTGATTTTATGAACCAGAAAGCTTAATAGTTGCAGAATATTTATATTTACATATCTAAGGGAACACATACATGATTACTGGCAAGTGAAGAAAACATGGCCTTTACTGAACTTCTAACATTCCTTAAAGACCAAGAGGTCACACGCCACTAGTTTAAAGCTAGCAGTAATCCTAACCTGTACTTTTTTTTGTGTGTGTGTGCTGGGGATCGAATTTAGGGCCTTGTGCTTGCTAGGCAAGCACTCTAACCACTGAGCTAAATCCTCAGCCACCTAACCTGTATTTTATAAATGATCTGATAGCAACAAAAAACCCACTTTCAGGATTTATATCACTCTATGTTTATCACTTACCCTGACCTAAGAAATAGTTCCTGGTCTAAGTGAGATAACACACATTGACACATAATATTCTATTATAATCAAATTGCTGATCTTTTTGAAAAATGTTTTTAAAGGGGGAAAGATAGAAGATACAGTAAGATTGGTATTATTTTGATCTACTCGTTCATTCACTCATTCACTCACTATAAAATTATTTCTTATATACATCCTCCATGCCAAATTCTTTGCTTGATGCTAGGAGACAATGGTATTAAGACATATTTTGCCCCTGTCCTCAAGGGAGGAAGAATTAAATACTACTGTATAACGTATTATAGGTGCAATAGAAAATTCCTGCCAAGTAACAGGCTAGAAAAGGGAAAAAAAGTATTATTTAATATACGATTTTAAAGTTGGATTATATATCATCCAAAGAGAGCCAGTTTTTGTATATCCTCAGTCTTAATACTCTGGGTTTTCATTTTGTTTTGTTTTTTTTGTTTTGGTGCCAGGGATCAAACTCAGGGCCTTGCAAGCACTCTAACCACTGTGCTAAATCCCTGGCCCCACTCTGTTTTTTTGGAGATAAGGTCTCACTATGTAGTTCAGGCTGGCCTCAAACTCATTGTGTAGCCCGGGCTGTTTTGAACTCTTAGCAATCCTCCTGCCTCAGCCTCTCACAAGCACTGGGATTACAGGTGCACGCCACCATGCCCAGCCTGATGCACTATTTTAATACCTAATTTGTAGACAAGAAACAGAGCACATTTAGCAACTCCTCAAGGTCAAACAATCTTGGTTGCGGAACTTCACATGTGCTATGAAAGGGGTGAAGACTAGTGATCTCTGCTTTCTGCAAGGTATCTAGGGCTCTACAGTTAGTCTGCTCTGGCTCTGAGCAGCTTCCTCCATCTACTCTGCAGGAGTAAACAAATATTACCATTTGCTACTTAAGATTATAATGCAAATAAAAGAAATGCAACCGAAAAGACTGGGATATGCTACTTTTAAAGCACAGCTCAGATTCTTCTAGTCTACTGTATTTCTTCACCACCACAGACAGAACTGATCTCGCTTACATGTGTCCCAAGAGTAATTAGTAATTACTAATTACTTCACATTTGGGACAGTGTTTGCTGTTTAGTTGATGATAGCTGGATCACTGGTTTGATTAAATTCATCTTGGTTCTTCCCAGGCATAGAATTCTACAATCTCCCCCTTCCACTGCTACTCTCTATTGTTACTTAAACCTTCTAGTACTATTCAAGTTTGCCTAAGTAGAATCCAGATGAATCAAGAAGCACTTGTGAACAAAGACCACAGTTGATGCTTCTTCGTGTATTGCACACAGATGCACTACACTAAATAGATATGTGAAATCACAGTTTACCCGCAGAAAGTGCCTTAAAAAATTCAAGTTGAGTATGACAGAATTAAAACTTTTTCCTAGATTTACTGTCTTTAGATTAATTAACTTTTGAATAGAGGACATATAAATAATTTTACCTGCTTAGCAATTCAAAAACAGCTTTCAGTGTAAGAGCACGTAAATTTCAGATTTCTGTAGCAATACTTAGGCCTGCCTATTATATGATATTACGTTTACTGATTTAAAAAAAGGCACATGTTCACTGTAGAAAATATAATTTTCCAGTTTTTTCTCATTGTATAATAGTTATCTGTAGTAAAGACTGGACTGTACATAAAGGTATATTAAGCACACGCAAATTTTAAAAATCAGTTTGTTTAAAAAAAAAAAAAACAGTTTGCTTTAAAGAGGAAATGTACGAACAACAGGGAGAAAGTAATTGAAAAAAAGTGGCTTTCAGATTTTATCGGGCAACAGAATGGATAAATTTATTTATACCTTTAGTTCAAATATGATTCACTTAAGATAGATGATGCTGTGTATAACAAGTCGCTCAGGGAAAACATAACCTGAGGACCTAGAAGAGAACATGGCAAGCATACCAAAAAATTCTATGATAGGAGCTGGGGATTTAGTTCAGTGGTTAAGGTCCTGAGTTCGATACTTAGCACCAAAAAAAAAAAAAAAAAAATTCTATGATAGGGTGAGATCCAGGACAGATCCAGGACAGATCATTTTGCTTGAATGCCATTTTCTCTCTAGATGTTTTCTAAAGTTATACTTTGTGTAGCTATTATCTATCCCTAAGAATGCAAAGACCCAGTACACAGTCAAGAGTGACAGATTGCAGTTCAGAATTGCTTTGGTTTATATACTCTACCACTCACTATTTATTTGATCTTGGGCAAGTTTTTTCTCTTTGCCTGTCAATGTACATGTTAACTATAGACCTAATAATCCTATTCTACACCTAAAGCATTTAAAGCAGTACAAATACATGTTCTATAATTGTTATTAGTGTGGAAATATTAGTTCTCACATCTTAATAAAATACACAGAATTAGCTATAGGTGAGGTTGGCTCCAGCTCCAGATCTCAACTCTGTAACAACTCCACAAGTATTAAAAAAGAAAAAAAGAATCTCAAAAATGATAGCAACAAAATTAATATTTAGGTAACATAAATTTTACAACACTTTCACATACAATATCTTAATAAAAATCTATATACCTAATTATTTCCATAAGACAAATGAAGAAACTGATGTTTGAAAGTTTAGAAATGTGTCCACCGACAACTACCTTTTCTGAACACCTTTCTGCCCGCCACAATGCATAGAGCCTACAAGGGAGAGATTTTTATATCTATTTTACACAGTAAGAACCTAAAGTTAAAGGACTTGTCTAAGAACATGTAACAGAACAAAGGCAAAGTAGGTGCAAATTTTCCTCTGTGACATGCTCTGACACCTTATTTATTAAGTTGCTAACTTGTAATTTGTCTCTATTCTCTTAGACAGTTTTAAATTCATTCTAGTTTTCCTTTATCACCTATTAGAGAGACCTGTTTTCACTATCTTGAGGTTACATAGTTTGGTTCCGTCCAAAAAGTATAAAACTGGGGCCAACAAATCGAAGTTGGTCATTTGACACAAATTTTACTTCAATGCATGGCCATTTCAAGTAACAGTCCTTAATTTCTTCAAGATTTTAAAGTAACTGAAACCTTCAGAATTCTCTGGGCTGTGAATCTGAGAGGACTGAGATCTGAAATTCTGCAGGTCATTCTTTTGTTTGGAAGACAGAAATGACAAAGACAATACTAAAAAGCTCCCTTCTCCCACTAAATGCACATCAACCTTTTGATCTTAATCTATATTCTCCTTTAACAATGAACCTGAAACTAACCCTTCCTCTAAAATTTACTGATGAGGACCTGCTAAATGTACAATACCCTAGCAAAACCTCTGGTTACTTGGTCACAGGCTCACTCAATCCGTGTAAGCTTTACTGGGAGATGTCTACTTAAAGGTAAGATCTCTCTGGATATGTTACAGACAGAAAGGCAATCAGCATTCCCTCTGGAAACACTTCAAAGAGGAAAGCGTTCAGCTTTGTTTCCGAATATATAACCAACTCATTAAGACTGGATCAGCAACTCATTAGCACTCAACTCAAAAAGGACTTCTTGGCTATCTCATGAAACAAGGGATTTTGATAACTATCTCCCTCCAAGAAGTGTAAAATAACGTTCCTTTTTTGTTTACTGGAGAAAGCCACAAAATTAGACTTGTAAAGTAGGACAAATCACTCTTCATTTTCCAAGTCACTTGGTCGGTGTCTGATTTCCATTCCCGTACTTCTCAGATCCTTAATGAACAGGGGACACGTTTTAAAAGGTTTTAATAAGCAGACCTGAAAAGTTTTATTCGGTTTAGTGTATGAAAATCAGATATGAGGCAGTTTTCTTCCCAGGGGGCTGGGGAACCTTAATCACCTACCAAGGTTTCCTTCCCTACAGTCAAGACTGAGGTGTAGGCTTCCAGATACACGCGACTGCAGCGTCTGACAACTTCCAGGCCCTTGACTGTGATGTCCTTGGCATCTCCCAGACCCAAGCCGATCAGGTAAAGCATTTCGAATTCCAGGAGGAAGCAGACTGGAGGACGAAGTGAACAAGAAAAATAATGTGAACTACACCGAAGTCTAGAAGCTCCTGCGGAGCGACGAGACACGAGAGAGGCTTGAGAGGCCTTACATCAAGCTTCTCAAGTACCGACTGGAGCAGTGTTTTAAACAACCCCACGAGCAGCTGGCCCAATTACCGGATAAGAGAATTGTAGCGGGTGCCCTGTCCTCCCCAAAGTGCCAACTGCCGCCTTTCAGAAAAGCTGCCCCCAAAGCAGCCGCACAGGCCGGCCAAACAGGAGTCACACTGCCGGCCTCACTTACGGTGTTGCCGCAAAACGCCCGCGCTTTACTGCACTTTACGACTAAGCGCAGGGCGTGAGCGAGCGGCTTCCAGGGGCCCAGCTGCCTTGGTAACGAATGACCCGCTGCCCTCTGGGGTGGAAGGCGTAGGGTTGTGGGCCGGGGAGTCTGTGGGACGCCCCCAGCCCGGCCTCTGGGAAAGTTCGGGCGTCCCCATCTCGCCGTCACCCCTGGCTTTAACGTCCCCTTCCCGGTCCCTGGTAAGTGCTGTACCTTTCGACCCGGAGAGAGGAACCCGCGCTCGGCGCCCCCGGCCCTCCACCCTCGAGGGGGTGGCGGATGGGAGGGGCTGTCCTAATTTTCCCGGGTGCGCGGAATTTAATCCCCGCCCTCTTCTGCTACCGTTTAACCAGCCGAATCTCCAGTGAGTACTAGTCAGGTTGGCCAACCCGACGGTGAATGTGGTTCTGATTTCCCATCGGGGCAGTGACTTGGGGTTTGTCCCCAAGACCATATTCTGGAATGCCCCCAAAGATCCGCTTTAGTCATCATTAGTGTCGGGAATTCCAGACCTTCCTGTGCCTAGAGAAATGACATTTGAGAGTGCTCAGGGATTTCAGACTTCCCATCAAATGGGGAATTCTTGTAGAGTGGTTGGTTAGATATAATTCTGGTATCAGAAAGGTTTTGGCTGAAAATGCTCTTTCCAAATCCACTAGTGATGGCTTCCAGTATAGAAAGTTCTCATAGTTTACAGTGTCTTGGTAGGCAGTGTTGATCAGAATTTTCCTGCTTCATTTCCCAGTGTCATTTATCTGTGTGTTTGCCCAACTCTCCTTCCTATGTCTTGGCTGTTTTCTTTCGAGCGTTCCATCCACTTTTTGCATTTGTCATTCTATATGTTCTTAGATGCTGATTCTATATGCACTCACTACACTGATTTATTCCTCACAACATATGAGGGGCAAGCAAGGGCACACTTGTAATCTCAGCTACTAGGGAGGTGGAGACAGGAGGATACCAAACTGGAGGCCAGCCTGTACAACTTAGCAAGACTTTGTCTCGAAAAATAAAAGAACTGGAGATGTGACTCAGTGGTAGGGTGCCCATGGGTTCAGTACCCATAGTGTGTGTGTATGGGGGAGGGGGTGTTAAACTTCACACAGGTAAACATTTAAAAAGATGCTTAACATCATTAAACATTAAGGAAACAAAAATTTAAGCCACAGTGAGATACCACCGCACACTCACTATAAAAACAAAACTCCAGGAAAATTGTCTATCCAGTCTCATAAATTCAGTTATCTCTAATACTTTGCTATTTCAGGTTTCAACGTTCCATATAGGCCTCTTCCCTTGGCCTTTTATATTAACTTTTTGCAGGAAATCTTCACCTTGAAGCATATCAATTTTAACATACGTAAAGCTGAAACCATCATCTTCCCTTCCATATTAGTGTTTCTGTCTGAGTTACCTACTTGGTACACTGGGAGGGGATGTCATCCATAGACTTAGCCAAACCAGGCACTTGGGAGTCACCCCTATATCTAATTTGTCATGTCTGCTTTTCTTTCTCAATAAAAGTTTCGATCCCCAGCACCAAAAATTAAAAATTAAAAAAAAAATCATGCTTACTATCACTGCCTTGGTTCAGGTCCTCATTCTGCCACTGCTTTAGCTGGTTATTGTGTCTCCTTCACATTCATCCTTTTCTCAGTAGCCAAGGAGTTCTAATAAAGATACAGTCTGAAAATGTCACTCCCTTTCTAAAATCTTTTTGAGGCCAAGAGAAAGTTCAGGCTCCTTAACATATCCAAATCATCCATGATATGGTCACTGCCTGCCTTTCTAGTTTCATCTCTCTCCATCTAATGAGCTTTTTCTCCAGCACTACTGAATTGCATATCATGCTGTGCCCACAGCATGCTGCTTTGCACCTCCATGCTGCCATTCGGACATAGAATACTATCTCCCATTCTCTCTCACCAAGGTAACCATTACTTATCATTTAAGCCCAGAAAGTCTTCCCAAAGATCTCCAACCCCCTAAACTGTTAGGTATCTTCTCTTTATTGCACTAATGATCTGTCGGTGTATCAGTTGATTTGCATCTTTTTGTAAGTGTCTTTGTGTATTTCTTAAGCCATCAATTTCATGAAGTTAGGGAGGGACTGTGTCTTACTCATATTCTCTTTCCTATGACTTAACATCATGCCTGGCATATAGAACATATTCAATAAATGCTTGTTTATAGACCATTATATACATACTAGTAGCTGAGCAATTTGTTTTGATTTATATATTTTCTGCCTTGTGAAATTCAGGGGGTGATATGTTCTAAATGATTACCAAAAAGTCATTGATGAAGTACTGAACATAAACTCATGCTACTTTTAGGGAGCAGTTTGTGTTGAAAGGCTTATGACACATGTTGGATATACTTCATATGCACACCAAATGCCAAAATTTTGTTTGTGTTTTTTCCAGATTTTCTGTGAATAATTTCAAGTAGATTCACAGTGAAAAGACATTGCCAAAAAGAATAAACAATCCAAAGAAAGGTGTGCTTTATTTCCTTTCAGGAGATAAATCTGTACTGGAAAATGTTTTTTACAGGCACAGAATTAAAACACTATTTTTAGATACAGAAGAAATTTCAGTTTTGCTCTTCAAAATGCAGTCCAAAAAATTTACTTATGTTATAGAATTCTTAACAAACCTATTTTTCCACCTTCCTTCATTCCTCACTAGGAGTTTAAATTTTTTAGACTTTGCTAGAGATAGATAAAATAAAGAGGTTATTTAGTATGAGAATTTCTGGTTGACATGATTGCTTTGCATGAGCTTACTTTCAAGTTTCTCAGGTAAAACATGGCTAAATGTTTACAGAGTAAGTGGAAAAGAAAAATGAGTGTTGAAAAGAGGAAAAAGACTGCCCAAAGGAGCTCAACAGGGTTGCAAGTATACTCAAAGTAGAAGGAGATATTTTAATGAAAGATGTTCAAGAGATAACAATTGTGGTGGTACCCAAACAGTGCCAGAGAAAATGGAATGTGTGGCCAATGATGATGAAAAAGATGACATGAAAAGGGAGACTGAAATGAAGACAGACAAAGACTTCTCTAGACCAAAATGGACAGTACCCAATATGGACGAACCAAAGGCAGAGAAAAAGGCTGAAGGCAAAATGAGGGAGAAGGAAGGGAAAAGTAAAGCAAAGGCAGCAAAGGCAGTGAACGATTTGGCCTGGAAGATCCTGAAAAACTTGGAAATGCCACATGGGACAGATGTTTGATTAGAAAGTACACATTAATTTCAGCTCCCACTAAGTGAAAATATTTCTCCTCATATTTTAACTTGGTATTTTTTTGTTCACTTAAAACTCAAAATTATTCATTAGTTTTGGGAACCTGAATAAAGCATTTTCTTTGGATAGAAGTTATAATTGATGTTTTAGTCGGAAATTGACCAATATCCTGGTCTTATCAGATATCAAAATCCTGTGAAGTATTAATATGTTTGTAATTGTTCTTAGAATTTGGTGATTATAGTCAGTAAAATAAATGAAATATTGGCAAATATTTCAGTGAACTCAGATTCTTAAAAAGCTATTATGTAGTCATACTGTTTAAAAATATGACAGTGGATCTCATAAACAGTACTTGTTTGGAGTTTTCATTTTGTATAATTCAGAATAAAAGATATTTTGTATGGAAAAAAATAAAGGGATTATGGCAGTCTTTTCCCTCTCAGCTCAACAAATGTAAACCATAGGGTTTTTGCCTAGTCTTTTTTTGCAGAACTCTTCTGTGGGATTTGGAGGTTTCTCTCTTTAAAACAGTTTTCAGATACGATTTTTAGTAAAACTTCCAAATGTAAGAAAATTCAAACACTTTTATAGTAAGTATCCATATAGCCACCTCCTAGGCTCTACAATTGTTAACAGTATGCTCTATTTGCCTTATTAATTTATCCAGAAATCAACGATTATCTTTCCTGGTACATTTCCAAAGGAGTTTCAGGCATCAGTAAACAGTATACGTGATTAGATTAACAAAATATATCTAAGCATACAGCTGATTAAATCATATCATTTCTTCACCTTAGGGTAAGCCTGAAAAATATTTGCTTTAAAAGTTTCTGTCAGCTTTTAATACATTGTAGCATCGTTTAATGGTAATGAAAGCAGTCCTAATACTGATTTACTTATAGCAGATTTGAAGTCTCGTGTGTAGCAGGAGACAGGGATGGTTATAGAGAACAGTGACTCCAGAAAAAACATTAAACGGAAAAAGCCTTTTTTTAATTTAAAGAATAAGAAGGATGAATGTGGTCTGAAGAGTTTTCTACTTTATACTCCTGGTTGTAGGTAGGACCATACCAAATCATTCCCTAAAGTGAGTATTCATGCATTTTCTGAGAGTTTTAAGATGTTTTTATAATCTTTGTCAGTAACTTATCTTTAGTACCCTTACTAACCAAAGTTCTTCCTTAATTTACCTTCAGGCAGTAGTCATAAGAAGTAAAAACCTGAGTTTTTCTACTTGTCATAAATGCATATACTAATTTTATTTTAAGGTAATAACATAGTTGAGATGCTGCATTGTATTGTGAACAAGTTGTAATTACATCTAAAAACTCATCCTTCAGATTTCCTATTTGAACTTGTTGTTTGTCTTTTGAAAAGAAGCCATCAGGGGGACTGACTAAACTCCATCTGACCTTACTGTGAATAGAGAATATTATTTTACTCTGAAGCTGGCCTTTTAACCCTCTTGTTCCCAGAGATTGCCTTTGTTAGAAGAAATCTTGATTAATTTTCTTGAGTTTAGAGACCTTGAATTTGCTAACAGTTCATAAATAAGTGGTAAAATAAAGTAGCACTGCTTTAGGAGGAGCTATGTTTACTAATGTTAAAAAAAGATTTAAAATTATCGTACATTCACTTAGAAAGTAGTCTTTTTGTTCAGTCATCTTATTTACTTATCCACATTTTACATTATGTGATGATGTAAAATGCATAAATAAAAAATTCAGAGCCATTTTCTGTGAAAAATATACAGTTTTATTGTAGTCATTAACCCTATCTTAATAGGTTTGAGATTAACCGTGTGGAAGTTATCTAAAGTCCTGTGTGTAAAGTAGCTCCTCTGTGTGTGTGTGTGTGTGTGTGTGTGTGTGTGTGTTTCTAAGATATTTTCTACTTACTAGTTCCTTCAGACTTTATTGCTAAGTAGGTAGAATCAGGGACACATGGTTTCACTTTTGTGTGCTTAAAAAACTATTATAGTGTCCCTTTAAGTCATATCTAGGGAAAAAGATTTCAATTAGCCAAGGTTTGATAGGAAAAGTGGCCTGCCAGAATGTAGTGGCCACATGCTCGTACCCTACGGGCGTCTGCGTGGCTGTGATTTCCCTTTTTGAAATCTTCACCCAAAGTTTGCCTCCTCAGTGAATCCTATCTATGTCAGACTGCAGCCAACATTTCTGATCACTTTTTCAGCTCATAGGAGGCCTCTTACGCTTGTAATGATGTGCTTTTCCATGATAAATCTAGATACTATCAAACAAAGTTAAATCCCTGTCTATATCAAGTTACAGAATTTCACAAGCAAATTTTCTTTGAATGAACTTGGTTTGCATTTCTAAATCCTTGGCAGATATAGGATATGATTCATCCTGACCTTGTTTCCTTGTGTTTTACTTTGGTTCCATTCACGTAGACTACATGTAGCCTGCTTGGCTGTGCTGGTGGCCCATTGACCAGTTGCCTGTTTCTTGAACTGTTGTTCATCTCCTGCTGTGCTCCTGCTTGATGGCCTTCTTCGGACAATATTGCTGAGATTCTTGTCCCAGTGTTATGGTCTTCAGTTTGTTTAATTTTGCGATCTCTTCTAATTTATGTCTTGCTTCTGGTTAATTTGTCTCAACTTTCATTACCACTCATTGCTTAGTGTCATTACCTACATCTCTAACACACTTTTCCTACTTTATCTCACAGCAATCTTTTCCTTTAAATTTTCTTTTTTGTTTGTTTGTTTGGGTTTCTTGAGACAGGGTCTTGCTTTGTAGTACAGGCTGGCCTTGACCTCACTATGTAGTCCAGGCTGGCCTTGAACTCACAGTGATCCTCCTGTCTGAGTCTCCTGAGTGCTGGGATTATAGGCATTGCCACCACTCTCAGCTATCCTTTAAATTCTAGAGAATTTTCTAGAATTATTTCTAAATTCTAGAAAGCCCTTCATCCATGGTGTTTTCTCACCTCATCTAAGCGGCACCTTCTTTCCTTCCCTTGATTTTCTTTTATAGTTTATTGATGTTATAAAATTTTATTATTATTACATATTATTTTTCTAGTTATACTGTAGACTTTAAGGGTAAGGGTGAAATTTTGTCTTTATAGTCTCAGTAACATCTATATAGTGATCTGGTCATATGAGATTTTAAATGAGTACTTGTAAAATATCTTGTTGAAAGTACTACTTTACGAGAAGAGACGAATAGAGATATGTTAATGAAACAACAAGACAAAGGCTGGAAACAAGGAAGTTATTTGATAAAATATTGCAGTGATACACGTGGTGATGATCTTGAGTACACTCAGGCAAAATAGAGATGTGATTATATAATGTACATGACTGTTAGCTTTCTGTTGCAATGACAAAATACCTGTGAAAATCAACCTATAAGAAGGAAAAATTTATTTTGCCTCATGATACCAGAGGTGCCAATCCATGGTCACTTTTCCACATTGCTTTGGGCCTGTGGCGGCACAGTACACGATGGAAAGCACATGTCAGGGGGTGCTGCTCATCCCGTAGAAACAGAAAGGGAGGAACCTGGTCCCATTACCCCTTTCAAGGACACATCACCAGTGACCCAGTTTTCTTCCACTAAGCCCTACCTCCTCTTAAAGGTTTCACCACACAAATGCACCACAGGCTGGCAAACATTTAGCATATGAGTCTTTGGAGGGACGTGAAAAGTCCAAACCACAATAATGATCATGAACGCAATGGGGCAGGGTGGGGGAGTGGGGGGGTAGGGATTAATTAAAACCTGATGACAATCCAAACTGGAGCCTGCTTGTTTTAGAAGTTTACAGCAAATGTCATCAGAAAGTAAAAATAAATTCATGTTCAAATTAATAGTACCCTACATTCAATTTCATAATCTTTAAAATCACAGTCTCTCAATCTTTCTAGGTCTGTCACAATCTTTGATGATTATAAATAAATTTCTTGGTAAAATTTCAAGAAAACTGGAATGAGCTGTGGGATATTTCTTCCCAATTAGAACCAGGTAGACATAGAAATAGAGAGAGTTGAGATTATTATTTCTGAGAATCATTTGAAGTACTTCTATACTCCCTTCCCCAAAAGACTTCTTAAGAACTATTTTGGTGGATGACTTATTTTTCTTTCAGTACTGGGGGTTGAACTGAGGTCCTTTGCAGTGAACTACATCCTCAGCCCTTTTTAAAAATTTTGTTTTATTTTTTTAATTTGGTGACATTGTCAGGCTGGGTTTGAACTTGCAGTCCTTCTACAGAGAGCACCATCATGTCTGACTGGGCCACATTTCTGACAGATAGTTGGACATCTGTGTTTTCTGTCATATGTGGAGATTCAGCTTAATTCTTTCCACAATTCACTTGAAACCTTATGATACCTAGTTGGCCTTAATTGTGCCTTCTTCAGTCCAACAAGTATTATTTATTAAGTGTCTTATCCTTGACCATGTGCTGTGTGTTTTCAGGAATTAAGACAAGCCTGTCACTGTACCATTTACCACTAAAGAAGACAGCATAAATAGCTGTGCTCCAAAGGATGATACAACGTGTGCAGTAATACGTGCTGTAACAGAAGTCCAAGCAGTACATAAGGGAACTGGAATAGGGAGAGATTAGTTAAATAGATACTGCTCATTCTGTGTGGTCTAATGCTCTTCTCTTTGTAATGTCTAGGTAACACATGGGATCTTTTTCCAGATGCTTGATAGTTTAAAGACTGGTCACCAGATAACCTGTTTGTTTATGTCATGGTTTGGGTGTTGTCCAGGGAACCCAGTTTGCTGCAGAAGGGACAGCACTGCAGATGGCCTTCATCCTTAAAAACGTGTTAACTGAATTTTTGAGGATACCCAAAACATCAGTTTCTTAGTAATGGACTGATTCTATTTTTTTTTTTTTCTGGAATGCAAGAATCAGCCATTCTATCCATTTCTGTTGGGGTTTAGGAGAACTAGGTAACACATATTCCCATTTAGGATGTCCTTTTATTTAGATACCAGTCACAAAAATGTGATCCAACCAGACGTGATGGTGCTGTCTGTAGGAGGATTGCAGGTTAAAGACCAGCCTGACAATGTCACAAAATTAGAAAAGTAAAATTTTTTAAAAAGGGCTGAGGATGTAGTTCACTGCAAAGGACCTCAGTTCAACCCCCAGTACTGAAAGAAAAATAAAAGTAATCCATATAAAAGTAATTTTATGTTCTTCATGAACATAAAATTCATACAGGTAAGTGGGTATAACATAAGGAAAGACATAGGAAATACCTGGCTTCCACACAGCATACAAATTAATGGAATTCTTTTGAACCCTGTATCCACAATTTCCTTTTGTGAAACCTGTTTTTCTGGACTGATTTTTTTCACTTTCTTTCTGTTTATTGAAAGCACTGTTTAAGCTGCAGTCCAGTTGTTGTTCCTAAGGGCCTGGAAGAGTTCAGCCTCATCACATATGTGTGAATATATTTGACTGGATCTCAGTCATCCTTGGTTTATCCCTTCATTGCAGTCTATCTTTTAAATTCTGATGTTTATAATTAAGGCCTCCTTTATTCTCTTTTGGTAGTGCTAAATAAATAAAGTCTTGTTAATATAAAAGATTCCAGCTGATACACAGGCCTCATTCAAAAACTTTGTTTCATGTTAGTTTGTTGTTTGGAATTAGAGTGGCACTGATATTAACACTATTTACTTATGAAAGAAGTCATCCTGATTGCTCTCTTAATCCTCTTCCCACTCCTACTAATTGCTATGTCTTTCCAGGGCTGTCCATGCCTGCTGCTCAAGCTTTAACTCTGGCCTTTACCATTTCTCACCTACACTGTAAAGTAACCTGTAACAGCTCTCCCTATCTCAAGTATGGACCTAATCCATCTTTTATACTGCAGTAGTGTTTTGTCTAAAAAGAAAGTTCATTTTCTTTCTTTTTGGTTTTTTGAGACAGGGTTTCGCTATGTAGTTCAGGCTGGCCTTGAACTCACTATGTTGTCCAGGCTGGCCTCGAACTTGTGGCAATCCTCCTGCCTCTGCCTCCCAAGAGCAGGGATTACAGGTGTGTGACCCACGCTCTTCATTTTCTCCTTAAATGAAAATCTCCAAATATCTCCTTAAATTTTGTTCAGGCCTTCTATAATACATAAAACTTCAAATTCCTTAGAATAATATACAGAGCTTTCTTAGATTTTGCCATTCTTCCCAATCTTTTCTCCATTCTCCTATCGTACACCTTTTACTCTAGCTATACTGAATTTACTCTCCAAATCAGCTGTTTCCTGCCATCACCATTTTGCATATGTATCCACTTGAGAACCATCTGTCAGGTGAATTCCTATTTATTTTCAAGAGTCAGCTTAAATATTCTTTGGTCCAGGAAACCTTTTTTATACTCTTAGACATAAAGTGGTGTCTTATCTGTATTCCCATCTCTATATCTAGTAGCACATGACCTCTTACACTAATTAATTACTTGCAGGTTGACCAATGGCGTTTGTATACCTGGAGGATATACAATATTCTCTTCATTTTTGCAACTGGCACAGTATCTCGGATACAGTAGTAATAGTAATAATATTTCTTTTGAATGGAAGAGTAGATAGTATTCCGGATTTAATGTCCTACTTTGCAAGCAACTTTGAATATCCATTATATGTGGTAATTTGTCCTTTGGAGAGGCATTCATTTGAATCAGGTGTGATTACATGCAGGCATGAGTCACCCTGGGAAGGATTCTAGCCAGCAGCTTAACACCATTTCAGAGTTGCTTTTGTTCTTCAAGAAAACTGCCAATGTTCTGTTGTAAAAATTTTAGATACAGGATGAATTCATTCAGTTTTTGTGGCCTGTTTATAGAAATCTGTTTTCAGAGAAAAATACATAGTGATTGCTAATTTAAAGTGCTTTAAGTACACCTTATACCTGATCTTGTTAAACACAGATCTCTTTACCCTTTTCTAAATTTCTTTTCCAAGTCTGATCTGTTTTCACAGACACCTTGCTGCATCTAATGTCCTCATCTCCATTAGCTTTTTCCCTTTAGCGTATTAGGATGCACACATTTTAAATACAGTCAGAATAATCTTCCCGATATCCATTCCTCTTTCTGGCATTTCCCAGCACTTTTCCTTCTTTGCACACACAAGTAGTTTAAGAGAAAAAAAAAAGCTCAGTGATCATTTCAAATTCTTCTTTCCTGCTATTTGCTTAGTCAGTTTTATCTGATTTCCATTCACACTATCATGAACCTATTTTGTAATGGTCTCTAATAATTTGTGTGTTTTAAAAGTAGGGGATGTTCCACTACTGGATCTCTTCCTACAGCTTTCAACTCCTTTGATCAACCCAGCCATGGTTTGTGTTCTTACTTGGGATTTCTTTCCTGAGCTTCTAGCCTCTATAACCCTAACCCTAACTGTGTGTCTACTGTGCTTTGATGGACTATAACCTGATTTCCTGTTAGTGAAGCAAAGCATCGCCTAAACCAATAATGTCCTTCTAGTCCTTACCCTCAAATTCAATGAAATCCAATTCAATTTTACCTTCTTAGTATCTCTTGATTTTACTTCTTTCTATCTTAATTTTTTTTTTTTTGAGACAGGTCTTGCTATTTAGTTCAAGTTGTGAACTCACCATCCCACACTGGCCTTGAACTCACAGCGATCCTCCTGCCTCAGCTTCCCAAGTGCTAAGATTACAGGTGTGCGCCAACACATCCAGGTTTTCTGTCCTAATTGTTTTCCTCCAGAATTACCTCTTCACTTCCTGATTGCACTTTCATTTGTCATTTAATCCTTTCATCACTGCTCTCAAAATACTTACTTTCTGAAACACATTTTAGATTGTTAATGTTTTATTCACCTGCTTGAAATCATCACTGCTTTCTCAACATTAGAGATAAAATCTAAGTATATGACACAGTGTATATGTCATTTCATGCTCTGTCATTTTATGCTCTGTGGTCTCTCTCTAACCACATATATTGCCTCTCCTGTGTGCTGGTCAACTTTAGATCAGGTCTCTGGGAGCATTCCATCTCTGCTTGCTATCCTCTTTTCCCCATTTTATCCTTTCCTCTTTGCTATTCTCTGCTCAATTCTCATACTTTAATCCCGATATTCCTACTTTTGTGCTTCCGCTTTTCTACCCCTCCACCCATCTGACATTATTATCTCTCCCTGTGTCATGTTTCTTTTATATGGCACTTATTAATGCTACTCTAATGGTTTGAGTCTTTCCTTCACTGTTAGATCCCTGAGAACACAAATTGTGTTTTATTAGTGTCTTTGCAACTACAGTGTGCCTATACAATAAACATAATAAAAGTCTATTGAATGAAAAATACGTCTGATACTTGTTTTCCAAAACAATCAATAGGACCTACAATTCCAGTGCTTTTTTCCCTCCCTTATATAATGCTGGTTTGCCCTTTAACAACTGGTTACAAATCTTATATGATTTTTTTTTTTTTTGTGGTGCCAGGGATCGAACTCAGGCCCTTGTGCTTGCAAGGCAAGCACTCTAATCACTGAGCTAAATTCCCAGCCCACAAATCTTATATGAATGTTGAGATACATGAAGTAACTCAGGGTGCAAATGACAAGTGACAATAAATGTGGTAAAGCCTTTGTAATGTAATTCTGACACCACCCCGAATGAAGCTGTGCCATAAGTCAAGGACATGGTTCCCCACAGGACTGCCCACACTTCAGACACGAGCTGCAGGCCTAGAGGTTTCCAGAATTATGCTCCTTCCCAACCAGCTAGTAATGAATTTGAGTAGTCTCCACAATCTCCAGTGTTTCAGTAATTAACTAGCACACCTTACAGAACTCAAGAGAACACTATAATTACAGTTTTATTATTGAAAAAAAAGCATGCAAATGAGAATGAATCAAGAGGTCTAGGAACTTCTAGTGTAAAACTCCATATCCTCTTCCCATGGAGTCAGAAAGTGCCACCCTCTCAGAACACTGGTATGTGACATTTGCTAACCAGGGGCACATATGCGCACTTTGGTGACTACTGTATGGGGTTTCATTATGTATGCATGACTGAATCATTGACCAGGCAGTTGAATGCACTCTCCATAAACTCTTCCCTCCCTCTGTGGTCAGGCTGATGTCCTATGGCCTAAAATCCAAACACTTTTACATGTTGGTCTTTTAAACCCCCAACCTGAAACATTGCAGTATAAGCTGTATTTAGGAAACTTGAAGATGTGCTAACACCAGTGATTATCAAACTATTTCAAAGAATTGAAAGGGAAGGAACCCTTCCAAACTCATTCTTATCATTACCTTATTATCAAAACTAGGTAAAGATGTAACGACAACAAAAAAAAAAACCCTACAGGCAAATACCCTTTCTGAATGTAGGCGCAAAAATTCTCAAAAAAAATACTAGCAAATCGAATGTAGCAGTATATCAAAAAAGATCATTCACCATGATTAAACTGATTTTATCCGAGGTGTATAAGAATAATTCAGCACACTCAAATCCATAAATATATTAACAGAACAAATGATAAAAATCACTTGATTATCTCAGTATATGCAGAAAAGGCATGTGATAAAATTCACCTCTTTCTGATAAAAGCCCTGAGCAAATATAGTCATGCCTCAACATGAAGGCTCTGTATGATAAACTCACAGCCAACATGTTGAATGAAGTAAAATTTAAAGTATTTCCTCTACCATTGAGAACAAGAAAAGTATGTCCAGTCTTCCTACTTATGTTCAATATAGTACTAGAAGAAACAGGAGCTGTTAGATGAAAAGAAAGGTATATACAAATGGGAAAGGAGGAAGTGAAATTATCCCACTTTGTAGATGATATGACCTTAGAAACAAAGGAGCTGAGCCACTCCCTTCTCTTTGTTCAACTGTAAACGTTACACCAGCGCTAATGGTTATCCATCCTTCCATAATTTTAAAACAGGGAAGTCATGTGAGCTACCTCCCTTCTCTCTATTCAACTATTAAAACAAGGCCACCCTGATGATTAGTTGGGTATAACCTGAGGAAGTTACGCAGATTATTGCAGAAAAGAGAGACAGTGGGAGGCACCTAGGACCGATGGAGGTCAGACCTTATTAAATACTGGGAGCCTGAGTTACAAAGACCCTTTTTTCCTTTTTCCCCTCTCTGCCCTTCTTCCTATTCCTTCTGCCTCATTATCTTCAGTAAATGTAACTACATACCTCGATGTGTGCACTTGGCACTTCCTTCCTTGTTGTACACAAGAACATGGACCATCTTGGCCCACTCATCTGTAACAATTCTGTAAAGAAACCTAGGCTGGGGGTTTAGTGCAGTAGTTAGAGTGTTTTCCTAGCAAGTGCAAAGCACCGAATTCAATCACCAGCACCAAAAATAAAATAAAATAAAATAAAAAAAGACTGAGGAAGTGAATGACCTCCATGATGAAAATTATAAGATGTCAATGACAGATCGAAGACACAAAAAATAAAGTTTCTCATGTTCCTGGATGGACTGAAAGAATATCAGTAAATTGTCCCTACTACACAAAGTGATTCACAGATTGAATCCAATTCCTAGCAAAATGCCAATGACATTCTTGACAGAACTAGGAAGAGCAATCCTAAAGTTCATGTGGACACACAAAAGGTTCTCATAACCAAAGAAATCTTGAGGAGAAAAAAAAGCTGAAGTCATCATAATACCTGGTTTCAAAACATACTACAGAGCCACAGTAACCAAAACAGTATAGCATTAGCATAAGAGACACATAGACTAATGGAACTAAATATGAATAGGGCACAGAAATACGCCCACATATCTACAGCCAACTGATTCTCAGCAAAGGTACCAAAAATTGATTTGAGAAAGAACAACTTCAACAAATGGTGTTGAGAAAATGATATCCATTTGCAAATTAAAATTGGATCCTTATCTCTTACTCTATGCAAAAATCAACTCAAAATGAATCAAAGACATACATATAAGTCCTGAAACTCTGAAGCTAGTAGGAGAAAATACAGGGAAACACTTCAAGACAATGGTACAGGCAATGATTTTCTGGATAAGACCCTTAAAACACAGGAAACGAGCAAAAAAAAAAGGAATAACATCAAACTAAAAAACTGCACAGAAAAAAAATCAACAGAGCTAACAGAAAATGTACACAGTTGGAGAAAATATTTGCCAACTATTTGACTGCCACAAGGTTAATATCCAGAATGGGGTAACGCAATTATAAAATAGGAAAATGGTCTGAATAGATACTTCTCAAATGAAGAAATATAAATGGTCTACAAATATATGAAAAAAATGCTCAATGTCATTAGCTCTCAGGGAACTGCAAATCAAAACTATAATGAGAATACATCTTGCTGCAGTTAGAATGGCTATTAAAAATATTAGCAAATTCTAGTGAGAATGTAGAGATAAGAGAAGTCTTGCACATTGTTGGTGGGAATATAAATTAGTATAGTCACTATGGAGAACAATTCTAAAAATAGATTTATCATCTGGCCCAGATATCCTACTTCTGGGTGTATAGCCCAAGGAAATAAAATCAGCATAGCAAACAGACACCTGTACACCTTTTTCTGGCACTATTCACAATAGTTAATACTGTATATGGAATCAGCCTACTTGCCCATCAACAGATGAATGTAAAAAACTATGTGGTTTTGAGGTTAGGGATTCAGCTTAGTGGTTGGAGTGCTCACCTTGCAAGCACAAGGCCCTGAGTTCAATCCCAGCACCAAAAAAAAGAAAAGAAAAAATATGTGGTTTTATGCAGAATGAAGTATTATTCAGCAACAAAGAAGAATTAAGTCCTGTCATATGCAGGAAAATAGAGTGGACCAGAGTTCATTATATTAAGTGAAATAAGGCAGAAAAGATGAATACTACATGAGCTCTTTCATATGCGGAAGCTAAAAAATGTCAAGGAGTAGTACTGAAAGTAGTATAATAATCATTAGAGATTGAAAAAAACATATGTAGTGTGTGGGATTATTAAAAAGCAGACTAGATTTCATCAGCGCAAAATATATGTTTGGAAATACCACACTAAATTCCGAGTAATAGACGTCAATAATTTTTCTAAAAAATACTATCTTTAGTCTAGTATGAGTAGCAAAGACTCTCTTATCATGGGGAAATTCCAAGGATTCAGAGGCTATCTCCCAGAAATCAAGGACAAAGTATAGCTAATTTTATCTTAAGTAATGGAAATTGAACCCAGAGCCTCCACACTGAGTTACATCCTCACCTCTTTTTTATTTTTATTCTTTTATTTGAGACAGGGTCTCACTAAGGTGCTTAGGATAGGCTTGAACTTTCGATCTCCTACCTTAACCTCTCAAAGTGCTGGGATTATGGTGTGTGTCGTTATGCCTGGCTGAAAGCTACATTCTTTATTATATAGTGCAACAATTTCAGACCATGTGAAATAAAACATGTAAAGACCTAAATTAAATTGATAGTCCAGGATTTGTGTTTGTTGTCTGTTTTAGTCATATGAGAGCATCAACAAAGCACAGCAAGTTTATAATTTGTGTGCAGAAGTCTGAATGACACTTAAAAATTAATTGATAGCATAAATTTCCATTTGGAAAAGTCTTTAGGGGTTGTTCACAACATAGTGCTTTTAAATAATGTAAAGAATATGATTAGAGGTTTTCTGTATCTAGCAGAATGGCAAAATACTCTGAATAATCTTACTGAAAATGGCAACAGATGCTGAATAACGTGTATAACTGTACTGACATTTAAGACATTGAGAAGCTGAAAGCAAAATGAATAGAGAAACCCAGAAACGTACAGTACCTTGTGTCCTAAGGATTTGTGCAAAGTCTCTTTGCCTTGAACTTGGTTGCACAGCTCAGCTCAGGCTGCTGAAAGCAGGAGATGGACTAGACTCAAGACTAGAGCCTAACAAAGGATCCCATAAGAGACCTCTGTTGCACAGAGGTCCAGATCCAAACGGTTGTGCCAGTAGTGTAAGTGTGAACTAGAAAAAAAAAAAAGGGAAGGGGGAGAGCAAGGAACATTAACAAAAACTGAACTTTCCCCAGTTAGCAAATTACTGAACTTTCACAAGTTAGCAAATTATCCCTGAGGCCAAGTCTGCCAGTTGCCTGTTTTTGTGCAACCCATGAAATAGTTTTTACATTTTTAAATGGTTAAAAAAATTAGAACAGTTTCATGACATATGAAAATTATATACCAAATTCAAATTTCTATATCCATAAATAAAGTATGAAATATAATCACAGTCATTTGTTTAAGTATTACCTTTTGCTGAGTTCAAATTGGCAATAGTTTAGCTGAGTGGTGCAATAGACAAAACCTGAAGTATTTACTATCTAACACTTTACAGACAAGAGTCACATTTTAAGTTTAGGATTTATCATGGTTACAAATCTTTCAAGCTTTATTCAGTTTCATATCTATAACTGTATTAGTTACTTTCCTAGAGTCAATAGTTTGCAAGAGAGTGGATTTAATACAGGACATTTACAAGTTACAACATTCACACACAAGCCAAATGCAGGAGGAGTGCAGAAACTTTCTATGCACCAGAGACTCAAAAGTGCCAATCAAGAGCTGGGAGCCCACAAAAATGTCTCATGTATGTCCGTGTCTGCACTAAAAGGCCGAAGAAATCTATACTAGAACCAGGATAGGACACTCACAGCGGAGATGAAGATGAGAGCTCCCCTGAAGCGAACAGCAGCCATCCTCTACAACAGCAAGGCCTCAAGCTCCTGCTATAAGAACAGCCGAGTTTGCTGTGGGAGAACCAGGCACAACAGAGCTTCTCCTAAGAAACAACTGGTTGCCATCTTCTGTTCCTATTACACTATGTTGGCAATAACTTTCAGGTGGATCCTCTACCCACCCCTCACCGAACCACAACAACTCAGTTCAGCTGGGTGTTCCTGTGCAAGTTGACCATATCCGTCCACCACAATAACCCATGTGTTGCTATATATTGCTTTGCTTAAACAATAGGTTTGAAATAAACAGTTCGCGTTCTGTCCTTGTAAAGAGCTAAGGTTACTTCAACTCATCTATCCTGTGTGACTTTTGACTTTATATTTGTGCCTAAATTTGTAAAAATAATGCAAACTCTGAGATTGGAATATTTGCTTGTTGAGTATGAAATTTGTGCCTTAAATGAATTTCTGAATTTTAATAATTTTAATAGTTGAAATAAATTCTTTTCCATTAACTATTGTAGCTTTTTTGTTTGTTTTTTGGGTCCTGGGGATTGAGCTTGAGGCCTTGTGCTTGCTAGGGAAGTGCTCTACCACTTGAGCTAAATCCCCAACCCCTAACTGTTGATTTTTTTTAAAGCTAAAGAACAAATTTTTAAAATTTCTTACAGGGGACACAAAAAAATCACTAATTCTAAAAGGAAAAAAATAAATTAGATTTCATCAAAATTAAAAACTGCTTAAAATTTTTGTTATTAAAAATTAAAAGTGGGCTGGGGCTTTTAGCTCAGTGGTTAGACTGCTTGCCTAGCAAGCACAAAGCCCTGAATTCAATCCCTGGCACCAAAAAACAAAACAAAAAAAACCTTAAAAGTCAAACCATACATAGAGAGAAAATATTTAAAATACGTATATCTGATAAAAAACTCATACCCAAATAAATAATCCTACTACTCAAAAGTAAAACATCCCAATCTAAACAGTAATTTGAATAATGCTCCACTGAAGAATATTTATTCATAGCTAGTAAGCACAGGAAAATGTAATCAACTGCATTACTTTAGAAAATGCAAATTAAGGTACCAATGATATACTCTATGCCTATCAGAATGGCTGAAATGGAAAAGTTAGCATACCAAATACTAGAAAAGATAAGGAGCACCTGGAACTCTCATACATTGCTGGTATATCTTAAAATGAGATTTATTTGCCAGTGAAATTTATGTATACCCTGTGACCTTAGCCATTTAACTCCTAGCATTTAGCCAGAGAAATGTATGCATAAGCCCACCAAAAGTCTTACACAGAGTATTTGTACTAGTTTTATTCACAATATCTTCAAAGTGGAAACAATCTAAATATCTTGTCAAAGTACAAAATTACAGCAAATTTAGTTTACATACCTTAACTGGCTTTATTTGCAACTGTGGAGTCTGAAAGATTCATTGAGCTAGAATAAATGTTTCAATGAGCAGGAGGAGGTTGACTTTATACACAGAAAGGGGCGGAATAAAGCAGAAACAACGAAAAGGAGGACTGGCTATTTCAAAGTTACTCTCCTTGTAAAGTGGGGACAGGGAGCCAGAACAATAAAGAAATAACTTCAGGTTACTCTTTTGGTAAGAATTTTTTTTGGAGGGAGGGGGCCTGCTGGGGCTCAAGCTCAGGGCCTCACACTCGTCAGGCAAGCACTCTACCCCTTAAGCTAAATTTCCAACCATAAAGCAGAGAAAACTTTATTCATGGCAACTGAAACCAACCTATTTCATGAATTCTCTGGAGGTCCAGTAACTTCTTCATTAGGGATGTTGTACTTTAGGTTGGGTGACTCCATTTTGATTTTTAATCTCATCTGCTGGATCCTAGTCCAAAACAATGACTTCTTATAATTTTTATTTAACACAATCAGGAGAATGGATTTCAAAAATTGTGAAACATAATAGGATACTACAAGCACTAAAAATGAACTAGTGATATGCATTGAAAGACGGATGAATATCAGAAACATAGATCAGAAGAAGCCAGACACAAAAGAATACATACTGCTTAATCTTATCTATGTGAAACTAATCTATGGTGGTAGAGTAGATAGTTGCCTCTAGGGCATGAGGCTTCCTAGAAAGTTTTTCTAGAACTTCTTGGAATGATAATTGTGACTGATTGCTGGTTATATGGGTATATAAGTTTGTCTACACCTATCCAGTTTTACAGTTAAGATCTGTGAATTCCACTATATAAATCTACTAACTCAGTGTACACAAAAATTACAATCAAAGCATTCCTAAGATTAACTCAACACATTTTTTCCCTCAACATTTTAGTTACTAATAATGCTGTATTACATTATACATTGCATTTTATGTATATTGGAGTTTTTCAAAATGACATGTGATATGATCTAAAATAATTTTTTCCAAATGGAAAGCTACTTATCTAAAAATAACCCAACCATGTTCCTGCCAATTTAGTTTCGTTGTAAATTAAATTCCTATAATTAAATAAGTAATAAAAAGTAAAGAATATAGAACTGTCAGGTCAAAATTAGGGTCACAGAAAGAGTCTTGCTAAGTGTCTGTTATAGTAGTAAGAGTTTTTGTTCATTATTTCAGTTAACCCTTAAGATACTCATAATCCTAGTAAATAGGTTTAAATTCCATTTTACAAATTAGCGTATTGACGTTTAGAAAGGTTAAGAAATGCAATCAGTAGCATGAAGCTACTAAGTGGTAGAACCCATGTTTTTTTCCTCCAAAATTTAAGCTTTTTCCACAGTTACCTTTGTTTCAGAGATCAGTTAAGAATGGATGAAAAAGCAGCTCAAAATTTATAGGGTGGAATACAATAAGGTCTGATGGATAAATTACTCCAGTGAGGCCTATGGCCTTGACTATTTGGCTGCCCCTTCAAATGTCTCTTCCACAGCCAGACACAGGCCCCCAAGTGTTTCATTTGGGTTTTATGGAAGTCAAGAGCTAGCCTGTTGGTCAATTCAATCACATTTCCATTTGTGTAATCCATCAATACTGAAAAATAGAGATGAATCAAGGGGAAAAGAGAGGGAAAGTCAGTGCAGTTCACTCTTCAAAAGCAGCGAAAAGGGTTGCATTCCTGTATTTTGGTGAAGAGTAGCAAAAGAAAAAAAAGTAGAGAAACGAAGGACAAAATGGAAAGTAAATGGAAAGGCAATTGAAATATAGCAAAACTGGTTTATTTTCCTAGAAAGTTTAGTTTTAAAAAAAAAAACTGTTCCAGTGAAAAACAAAGGAAAGAATTAGGGTAGGTACTATCTCTGAGACAGAATATTGATATTTGTGTAGGTGTTAAAAAAGGAAACAGAATATTGTGGCTTACTGTTATTTTAGTAAAGGTAGTATCAACTAATTAAATTTTTGAATGCTTAGACTATTATGAAAAATGTATTCACACACTCTCCAAAACGTTTATTTCTCGGAGTGAAACTTGATTTTCCCAGTTAAAGCATTCTTGACTTTATTCCTAATTATTCACTTGCCTTAGACATTCTTTCAGAGTCTCAGTGTTATCTATTAAATGCGAGGTTTAGATGAAATGTTTTAATAAAAATGATCACTAACATTTCTGATTGTCTTTCATAGACAGTGGTACCTTGGTTCACAAATTTAATTCTTTCTACAACTCTGGAAAAGATGACTATGTTTGTGTTTGTTCAGGAAATATGGCCATGGTCGTGTTTATCACCAAATTGTTTGCAAACAGAAGTGTTCATGAACCGAGGTACCACTGTTAGATGGATATATACATACCTATGCTTATTAGTGAAGAAACTAAAATACACAGTGTTTAGTCTTGAAATTTGACCCTGATGACATTTGACTCCTAAGCTTTTAGCCACTGTGGTATCATGCCTTCTTATTGATGTGACCAACAAACAAACCTAGAGTAACATGTGAACTCTTGGATGTCAAAGAACTTGACTAGTAACATTTCTCTTTATCTCCAAAGCCAAGCAAATTATACTGGTAGTGGAGAATTGCCTGGCTGAATCCAAGTGAGGGGAACAAAATAAACGTAATCTTGTTAAGGATGACTGTATTTTATCATTCCATTCTGGTGGCCACCACTCATTCTGCCCTCTTTCCAACATGTTTGAGATGATATTTTGCACATGCTACACGCTTAGTAAATCTTTTGACCACAAGTAGAAAATACTAAAAAATGATCAATTCTGCCTGATAAAAACTCCCAGAGCAGGCTTCTGAACATAACAGGTGTTTAATACGGGCAAACTGATTACTGCTTGTAAGAGTTCAAGGTTAAGAGTGACTGTTCAAAGCGAGGAGAGCCTGCTGCAGGCGATGATGATGGATGGAAAAGGGGAAGAACACCTGGTGCTTCCAGCCAGTGGGCAAAACTGCAGGGAGCCGAGCCGCAGTCTGTGTGATGCGGAACTCTTAAGATGCTTTGGGCTATGATGAAGCCCTTCCTGCATTCTGTCTTCATCTTTCTACTTGTTAAGGTGTCTGCCAGTATTTATTCAGAGGCACTTGCTTTGTCTTTGATTGTACTTCCGAATAGTTTTTTTTTTTAATTTTGCCTTGAAAAAGGTATTTTTCTTTTCCTTTTTCAAGTCATTTTGTTTAGTCCTTTGCTTTTAACGAGATACAAAAGAAACAAAAGCCTGCCCATTTACCAATATTTGCACAGACTGGATCTGCAGAATATTTATTATAATTTTTGTCAACAACAAAACCTACGCATAATGATTACCTTATAAATTAAGTGAAGATAGTCTATCCCAGTCTAGTTTTTAAAAGGAATATTTTATTTTTAATTTTTTTTAGCACTGGGGATCGAACTCAGGTCCTTGTGCTTGCAAAGCAAGCACTCTAACCACCGAACTAAATCCCCAGCCCTAAAAAGAAATATTTTAAACAAGCTTTTATTTTAATTCTTAGATACGATGACTTTTCTCTGAACACTGGAAGAAGCCCCTTGGTTAGCCACAGAGAGGCCCAAATAATTTGTACATATATTTTTAGTTAAGGAGAACCATAAAATTTTTATCTCACTGAGAATCTATTAAGATTATATATCTGTTATTCATTCATTTAACTGTTATTTCAGCTAATACCAGCTGAGCTCCTAGTCTGAGCCGGCCCCATTGTGCATGAGGGACACAATGGATGAATGTAACACAGTCTCTGGCTTTGAGAAGGGACAGGCCAAGGTGGGGGGTATAGGCTGCAAGTAAACACCAGTTTCAGGGGATTATGTTAAGAGACCTGGACAACCATTTGAAGGGTAAGGAAGCTGTAAGTTTATTATAAGTGAAACAGACTGGGAAAAGAAGTGAGGGAGAGTAGGAAAGAAGACAAGTAGTGCCGGATGATAAAGAGACTTGCCAATTAAAAAAAAAATGTGTATATATGTGGGTGTGTGTCAAATAAATTTCTACCAATTGTGAAATTTGAGTATTTTGGATGGCATTTTTATTCCCAATAATATTTCTCCTTTACTTCATTAAAGACAAACGAATACATACCTCGATAAGCAACCATTTTAATTCTATGCAATTATCATGCAAACTAATACTGTGGACCTATTTGTACTAAGTGCAAATGTGCTTTTGTGTGGCTTTATTATTAAGTGTGCTTGTCCTCAGTCACTTAAACTTAACACTCATCAAAAGTAGGCATAGTTTGACTTTCCCAACAGAAGAAAGATACATAATATAAATAAGTGATATTTCTAAAGTAAAAATATTTGATAAAGAATATATTCGCATTTTTCTACAAAACATTAAAGCTTCTCTAGAAATGCTCTCATAGCTCCTAAAGAAATAACAGTATTTCTATTATAATGTCTAATTTGTCATCTGTGACATGAAGCTAATGGCATTTAGATAGCGTGACTGCACCTGTTGCCGGGCTAGCCCCTCAGCACAATTTCAGCCTTGGGGAAGACCCAGCTGGAGGAAGGGAAACATTTTTTGGAACATTTCGATTTATTGTTGTTACAAAAACACGTTGTAATCATCCTTTTACTTCCTCAACTCCCTTTCACTTTCAACCCACTGCAACCTAGCCTCTTTCTAAACACCACCCAAACAGATCTTGCTAGGTCACAATTAACCGCTAAATGTCAAAGTCCATGAACAGATTTAGGGTCTTATTTTATGTGGCCCCTTATAGAGCTTGAGACTGTTGCTCATCTGCTATCTACATTTTTGGCATCCATGAACCCTACTTGTCAGTATTTTTTCTTTTTTAACTTGTCAGTATTTGTACACTTTGTTTTCCCATTGAATGTTGGGTTTGTCTTCATTCTTGTGATGGTGACTTTTATGTGTCAACTTGGCTAGGCCATAGTCTCCAGTTGTTTAATCAAACACTACTGTAGGTGCTGCTATGAAAACATCGTGAGGATGTAGTTAACATCTACAATCAATGGTCTTAAAATAATGTGATAGGCCTCATTAATGAGCAAGAAGGCAGACAGAACAAAAAACTGGTTTCCTAAAAAGACTGTGGCTTTGTGTTTTTTCTTTTTCTTGTTTTTGGTGCCAGGGACTGAACTCAGGGCTTTGCGCTTGATAGGCAAGCACTCTAAACACAGAGCTAAATCCCTAGCCTGAGACTATAGCTTTGGCTCCTGCCCAAGTTTCTAAATTTCTAAGCTACTGATGGTTCATCCTAAAAATCTCAGACTTGATTACCTACAAGATTTCAGGATGCCGGTCCCTACAATCATGTGGGCCAGCTCCTTGAAATAAATCTCTTTAAAAATATGCACTTATATGTACATGTAAGTATATACCGTATTTGTTCTACTCCTCTAGAGGCCCCTGATTATAAATCATTTAAACATTTTGTTTGTCATGCTTTCTGTCTCTTTTTTTCTAAAAGAAATGTACTTTAATTCCAAGAATTTAATCCAGAATTAAGTGAATTTTTTGTTTCTACTCATGCTGCAAAGCAAACAGGAAAGAAATAACTTTCTACAATATACAACATGTACTTTATATTTCTTTTATAAATATCTAAACTGTTTCCTTACTTGTATATGTACTATGTATAATTCTATTTTAGATTTAAGAGTCTTGATAGCACCAGGTATGGTGGTGCATGCCTGTAATCCCAGCACTTGGGAGGCTGAGGTAGGCGGATCGCTTTAAATTTGAGGCCAGCCTGGCTACATAGTGGGTTCAAAGGCAGCCTGAACTACATAATGAAACACTGTCTCAAAAACACAAAAAACAAAACCAAAATAAGAGTCACAATAGGATTGGAATATTTTCTTACAACTACTGCCTTATGCCTAAGAAATGTAAACACCACATCTGAACTTACGATGGCCTCTGATCGTAAATCCAAGTTAATGACAATGTTTTTTGATGAAGAAAATTTCTATAAACTGTTACTGACTTTATTCAATTAAAAATGTTTTCAGCAAATAAGAGAAAATCCTTTTATTTCTTTATTCTTTCATAAGATGAGAAAAAAAGAAGAAAGTCCCTCGTTCAGGAGAATAAAAATGATTTCGATGTGTTTATCATCTGAATTGCCCAATAACTTACAAAATGTGAGGCAAATCGCTGGTGCTAAGTTCATCAAATTTAGATCTGTCGTAACAGGGACATAATAGAAACAAGTACATCTTTGACCAAGCACATCTGGTGATGCAGAGTTAGACACTGCCTGACTGAGGTCATCAGCTAAATGTGCTACGAGACTGAACTTTGTCTGACAGTTTTCTAGGGACACGTTGCCAATTATTCGGGAGAGATGAACTGGGATTCCAAATGACGCAGAGATCTTCAGGTGGCATGTGTGTTTGGCTTCCTAAGGGTGGACACATCAGAATAGGTTCTTTTTTCACTTCTCAGCTACCACTATCTCTCTTATGAATGGAGACCAGTATTCTTTGCATGTCACTCCTGATGCTGTTCGCATCAAGCCTCTTCTAGCAGTGCTAGATATGGAGAGTGCCACCATCTTTGAGCTCTCCCTTTATAATTCATCCATTTAATTTTTCACTATGTCTATCTCTGTGACTCCTGAATATTTACCTTGGTCTCTTTTCTGAACTCTTAATCACATTTCGAACTACTAGACATCGCCACATCAATGCCTTAATACTATTTTAAACGTGAGCAAATATTTTTTGTTTTGCTTTTCTCCACCTCACCTTCTTTCTTCCCTTATTTCCTACCACAATTAATGGTATCTCTTCACCTCAGCATCCGTGGAAAGCTCCAAGTTGCTTTCAATCCCTCCCCCTTTCATCTTTATCTAATCAGTCTCTAAACTTGGATAGGTTCTCCCTTTTTATTTATTCCTTTCTGACAATTCCACTGCCTTGAGTTAGAAACTCCTTAGTCATCATTTGCATGGATTTTTAAAAAATCTGGCTATAGTGTTTTTCTACAAGTATGATTTCTTTATTCACTTCTTTTTTTTTTTTTGTGCTGGGGCTCAAACTCAGGATGTTGTGCGTGCTAGGCAAGTGCTCTACCACTGAGCTAAATCACTTCTATCCTTTTATATTACTCTCCACAATCCATAAAAATTTATGGGTCTTGCTTAACTGTTTCACTGGATTATAATATTTCTTGACATATTTTATCTTTCCTTCTAGGTTTAGAGTCATCAGAATGAATCAACGTGATGTTCACTACTTTCTTTATAACAAACATACTAATTGGCTAGAAGCATAAAGTATGTTTTTCTAGAGAATAAAATTGGTCAAAATATTAGGCTAATTGAATCCAGCTGCTTTTTTCTTGCAACTAGTATTTTTGTAGCTATTCAAGTCATTGCAATATAGATATTCTTAACCTAAGATCCATAAAATGAACTCCTGAGAGAGCCATAAGTCGTTAAAATTTATGGGAAACTTTGTATATTTTTCTGTGAAGAATGATCATGATTTTGGCCAAATTCTCAAAGCAATCCATAAGACTCACTGTAGTGGCTTTGTATTTTAAGAAGATCCCAACCGTAGGATCTTGAGAGATTTATTTAACCACCAATTACCTCACATAGCTGCCACATGTTTAAGTCTGGGATAATAAGAGTAACAGCCTCTTAAAGTTGCTGTGAATATTTAATAAGTTAATGTATATGAAGTACTTAGCACATATACCTGACTGTGTAGCTCTTGCTAGAGAAACACCTGTAAAAATAAAAAGATACAGAGTTTAAAAATTACTGTTTCTAAACACATAGGATGTAAAACTCAAAAGTAGGTCACAGTTGAATATTTAGATTTCAAGTTATCTACACAGAAGGAATGGTTGAAATCACACCAGTAGGAGTGGTCCCTGCAGGGCAAAGAATGTAAAGGAGGGCAAAAGACTTGAGATTAAATTCCCAATAAGGTGAAAGTGGAAGGAGTTCATGAGGAACTGGCGGAATCTGAAAATCCAGTGCAGGAATTTTACTGTAAGAGGTCAGGTTAAGCCTCCCTTCGGCCAGGGAAAGTGTAAAATACAAAGGGACTGGATATTGTGAGTAGGAAAATAAGCTAATTTCCTAGTAAAAAATTACAACAAATTGTTGTTGCCTTAAAAACAACAGAAATTTATTCTCTTACTGTTCTGGAGGACAGAAGCCTGAGATCACGATGTTAGAAAGACAGGCTTCCTTTGAAGGCCTTGGTGAGGGGTCCTTTCTTGCCTTTTCTATTCTTGCAGCTGGAGGTATCTAGTCAGCCTTCGTTCTTCTGTGACCCATAGCTGCACCATTCCGATTTCTGCCTCCTTCTTCATATGGGCATTTTCCCTCTGTGTCTCTGTGTCTGATTTTCTCTCTTATTAGGATTCCAGACATTGGACTTCGGGCCCAATCTAATCCAATATGACATTATTTTAACTTGATTTCATCTGCAAAGACCCTGTTTCCAAATAAGATCACATTCCAGGTAGACTTGAAGGTTTGGAGGACAATCTTCAGTCCAGTGAAAATTACTTTAGATCTCTGGTGAGGTAGGAAGTTATACTGCCAGGCACTAAGGACTGCGTTAGTGAGTACTTAAAGTAGAAATGATTTTTTACCTCTGGATATTTGTTAGTAAAAGAAAAAAAAAAAGATTGCAGTTTGAAGCAAAAACCTTATTGAGAAAAAAAGATGTAGTAATAAACTACACAGAGATAGATTCAGAAATAGAGATATAGACACAGATACTGATATAGTTATAAAACCTAGGCATATATTTAGGCAAAAGTGGAGAGAGAGAGGGAAAGTTGTTAGATACCATGGTGGAGGAGTAGTTGAAAGGCAGGGAAACCGCTTCTCTGAGGTAAGAGGATAGACCACATTTTGCAGTTCCAGTAACAGTTCGAGAAACAACTGGCTGTTATTAATCATACACTCTCATAAAGCATACAATTAGTATCTACCTCCATGTTTTGTCTGATTCTACACTGCAGATGCAGATATTTCTTAGAGATTCTTTTTTCAAAGAAAATTCTGAATTACTTACAATGAAAATTCACTACAACCAATGTGTTAGAATCCAAATTGTGTTTTATAATTTTATTACAGAAAATATCATTTTAGGCACACCAGGGAACTTTAGGTAGCATAGTTGGAATCCTATAATCTCATATTCTTTTAAGAGTAACCATGCTAAAAATAGTTCTTTTAATAAAAGTACTTAAGCTAAGCTTTGTGTGTATTACAAAGCTTTGACGTTAGCGTGCTAGTCCAAGTACCACAATCTGAGAATTACTGTATGCAATTGGAGAGAGTACAAGTACATACTGGTAGAGTATATTATATCTAGAATGGAGAAGAGTTTCAGTATCAATCTAAATATTTGAACTTTGTTTTATTTTATTATTATTATTATTTTTTTGGTGCCGGAGATCAAACTCAGGGCCTTGCACTCTAACCACTGAGCTAAATCCTCAGGCTTGAACTTTGTTTTATAGGCAGTAGAAAGCCATGGAAAAATTCTAAGACCGTGACTTAAAACTCTTAAAAGTATAGTGACAATTGAAACATATTTTAGGAAAGCTGATACTACATAAAGGTCTATATTTAACTGTTATTAAATAACTACGTATGGATGGATGTACCAAAGTACCTTAGTCACAACAGGTTCAAAACTGGGTTTTTGTTTTTTTTTTTTTACATAACTCACCTTTCCTTGTGTATTGATAAACATGGGAGTCATCCTTGACTTCTTTTATCCCTGACACTGACACCATTTGGTTACCAAGCCCTGTTACTTTCCTATGTCTGTTTCTACATTCCTGGTGCCTGTATCGTCTTCTCCTTGGATCATCATAGAAAATACCCATCATTTTCGGTTGTGGATTGTTGTATAAAGTGTCCGACTTGGCTCGCTTTCTCTAGTCATTTTCTGTCATTGTTTCCCTTCCTTGTTTACCAATGATTCTCTTGTAAAATACACAATTGATTATGCCACTCTCCAGTTACATGTTTTTAATGTCTTCCCATTACTTAGGGAACTAAATTTGAACCCTTCATTATAGTGTACATGTTCCTCATACCCTAGCTCTTGCTACCTCTCTACCTTAACCTTCTACCACGGTGCCCTAAAAATGTTATACTCCAGCCCCACATTACCCAGTGTCTTGGTTACTTGTTGCTGAAACAAAATACCTACACCCAAAGTTAAAGGAAGAGCGATTTATTGTAGCTCACAATTTATGGAGATTTCAGTTCATAGTTGGCTGGATCCAAGGCAGGGTGGCATGGCAAAGAAGCATCACAGAAGAGAAACAGTTCATAGCAGGCAGAAGGCGGCAAAGCAGCAAAGTAGTGAAGCAGAAAGAACAAGCGGCAACCACAACAACCCTCTTTATGTCCCTTCTATTGGGCCTACCCACCCTTAGGGCAGTAAGCACTCACACCCAGGGGGTGGCACCTTTAATCCTAGTGTCACGCCATGAATTAATCCCAACATCACACAGACTAGATCCAGCCACCTTGGAAAAACTCCACCTATGCATGTATGGATTTATTTTTTTTCCTGTATTGAGGATCAAACCCAAGGCCTTGTGCATACTATTAATTTAATTTTTAAAACTTTATTTAGAATTATTGTCTGGCCCGGAATATGCTTTTTTCTTGGTGAATGTTCCTTTGACATTGAAAAGAATGGAAAACTTCTACTGTTGGGTGGTGTGTTGTATATATGTAATTAGATTACTTGATTGATAATATTTTAGGTTTTCCATATGCTAATTATTTTTCTTTTGTATTTAGTAGCAAGGAGTATTAGACTATCCAACTATAACTGTGGGGTTTCTATACTTTTTCTTTCAGTTCTATTAGTTTTAGTTTCATATATTTGAAGTGCTATTATTAGATGCATGCACACTAAGATTGTTGTATCTTCTTAACTTACTTCTTTATCATAATTTATATCTAATATACCTCTTTTTTCTGAAATCTTCCTGTCTCCGCATCCCAAGTGCTGGATTATAGGCATGTGCCACCACACCCAGCTCTATCTTTTGAGTAGTATAGTTGCAGGATACATATTTTTCTATCCTTGTACTTTACTGATCTCTATTTAAAGTGGGTATCTTGTAAATAACATATGGTTAGATCCTGCTTTTAAAAAATCCAATCTGACGTCTGTTTTTAAATTATACTGTTTATGCCATTTACCCTTAATGCAATTATTGGTACTGTTTGATGTATATCTGCCATCTCTGTTTGTTTGTATTCCATCTGATCGTTCCCTCTTTTAAAAATCTTATTAATTAAAAGTGCTATTGGCTGATTTATTTTTTAGTTGTTGATTTTAGGCTATAATTAAATAAAAGTATAATAATACTTATGCACTTATTACCATGTTTTAATTCTATATATTCTAAGTCTTATGATATATTGCTTTAAATAGATACTTTTAAGGAAATTATAAATGAGAAAAATGTATCTTTTATGTGTGTGTATTTCTGGTGTTCATCATTACTTGTTGTAGATCCATATCTATCTGATATCATTTTCCTCTGTCAGAAGCACTTCCTGTGATAAATTACCTTTTTTTTCTTTTGGCACAGTAGTGGCATTTGAAGTCCAGGCCTTCACATTGAGCTCCATCCCAAGCCCTTCTTTTTACTCATTATTTTTGGGACAGGGGCTCCCTAAATTGCTAAACTGTCTGTGCTGGGCTTGAACTTTCAGTCATCCTGTCTAGGCCTCCCAGAGTGCTGGGATTAAGGGCATGTATTACTAATGCCCAGTCTGTTGCATTTCTTTTTGTATAGGTCTGCTGATGAATGCTCTCAGTTTTTGCTCATCTGAAAAAAGAAAATCTGTAGTTTGCTTACATTTTTTAAATGTTTCCCTCACTCTTTGCTGAGTCAGTAACATAGGTTGCCCATTTTGCTTTGTTTTTTGCTTTCAGCCTTTCAGGCCTTTCCATAATATTCTGGCCTGCCTGGCTTCTGATAAGAAATCAGCTGTTAGCCTTCCCTTTGTCATTCTGAATACAATGTGTCTTTTTCCCCCCTTCTGGGCAATTAAGATTTTTTCTTTATCACTGGTTTTTAGCAATTAGATTATGGCTTACCTTAGAGTGATTTTTCTTTGTTTCTTTTGCTTAGAGTTATTTTGATTCTTGGATTTAAATTTATAGTTTTTATCAAATATGGGCAAATTTTAGCTACTGTTTCCTCAAAAATGTATATGCCTTTATAAGTTTTTATGTTCTTCCTTCTAGAATTAAAATTATATATAGGTATTGCCTCATAGGTCACTGCTGTCCTACTTATTTTTTTTCTAGGATTTTTTTCTCTGTAAGGCTTTTTTTGAATAGTTAATATTGCTATGAGTTCAATTTCAATTTCACTGAATTTTCTTCTACAGTGTTTTATTGTTAATCCTATCTTATATAGTATTCATTTTAGATATTGCATTTTCAATCTCTGTAAGTTCCATTTGGTAGGCAAGCACTTTAACCACTGAGCTAAATCCCCACCTGTAAGTTCCATTTGGATTTTTTTTTTTTTTTTTTACTGGGGATTCAACTCAGGACCTTGCACTTGCTAGGCAAGCACTCTACCCACTGAGCTAAATTCCCAGCCCCTGGATTTTTTTTTTTTTAATATACCTTGATATTTCTTTCCTCATCATCTCCACGTTTTACTTTGTATCTCTGAGCATATTTGTAAACCTAAAATAGCTGCTCGTGAGGTCCTTTTCTACTCCTTGCGTCACTGGTTTCATTTACAGTGGTACCTCATTATTCACTGTTAATTGGTTCTGGGAGGCACAACAAGTACTCAAAATTGTTTTGGCTGGCAAAGGTAGCAAGTCGCAAAGCAATAGACACCAACAAGTTCTACCTTGTAGGTTGAGTACCAAACAAAGAGTACTAGGACAAATGTTCATTGTTAAAAGATGTACATTATCAAATTCCATAAGTTTCAAAGTAACCAAGTACCAGGTTACTACTGTATGGGTATGTTTCTAACTGATTAAATTTTTGGCTTGTTATAAGTTGTAATTTCTTTATAGGCCTGGTAACTTTTTTTTTTTTTTTTGAGACAAGGTCTTGCTGTGTAGCCCAGGCTGGTCTCGAGCTTGAGGTGATCCTCCTGCCTCAGGCTCCCCAGTGCTGGGATTACAGGCAGGCACCACCACACCTGGCATGCCTGGTGACTTTTGATTGAAAGCCAGACTGTGAATTTTACTCTTGTGTGGTAGATGGATATTATTGTTAATTACAGGAATTTTTTGCATTTATGTATTTATTTTTGTTGCTGTTGTTGTTGTTGCATTTCTTCAAAGAGGTGTGGATTTATCCTGGTGTGTAGTCAAGTAACTTGCATGTCAGATTTATCCCTTCAAATCTTGCATTTAAGCTTCTTATTGTGGGCCTTTATTTTGAGCTAATTTAACTACTACTAGGACATGACCCTTCTTTCAAAGACCACAATTCTGTACTGTCTTTTGTACAATATCCGAAACTATTGTTTCATATATTTTGTCTAATTTTCTACTTGTTTTCAATGGGAGGGCAATGCCCACGTCAGGTGTTCAGTCTGTTTTAGCTGCTATAACCAAATACCAGAGTCTGGGTGGCTTATAAACAGCAGAGACTTATTTCTCTTATTTTTGGAGGCTGGAAGTCCACAATCAAAGGGCCAGCAGATTTAGTGCCTGGTGAGGGTCTCCTTTCTCCTTTCTGGTTCACAGGTGGTGTCTTCTTCTTCTTCTTCTTCTTCTTCGTCTTCCTCCTCCTCCTCCTCCTCCTCCTCCTTCTTCTTCTTCTTCCTTCTTCTTCTTCTTCCTCTTCTTCCTCTTCTTCTTCTTCCTCTTCCTCCTCCTCCTCCTCCTTTCTTCTTCTTCTTCATGATGGTGTCTTCTTACTGTGTCCTCACATAGTAAAAGGGACATGACAGCTCTCTGAGGGCCCCCTTGAAGAGTGCTAATTTTGTTCATGACCTAAGCATCCCCTCGCCCAAAACCTTGCTTCTTAGTAGCTTAATAGCATCAATATCATATTGATTAGATTTCAACAAATGAATTTTGGTGAGACATATTCAAATCAGAGTACCAGGTGATATTTCGTGTATAGAACCAGAAATCCCATTTGTTATTAATATAAGAAAAGCTTTTTTTTTTTTTACCTTTTTCTTTGTTATTTGTTAGGTCTTCTAAAGTTTTATGATTTTTGTCTAATTTAAGAAACTCTCAAGCTTCTTGACTTAGTCACATACTTCCAGTGCCAGATACCATGGAACAAATCTACACCATAATATGACCTCTGGATCTTCATCTTTTTTTTTTGTTTTTTTTGGTGCTGGGGATCGAACTCAGGCCCCTGTGCTTGCAAGGCAAGCACTCTAACCACTGAGTTAAATCCTTGGCCCCTGGACCTTCATCTTTGTGTTGTAATTCTGGATGAGTCAGTCTACAGGGTGATAGTGATATCAGTCTGGAGCCAGCTCTGATACCGGATGGAAGGGTTTTTTCCCTCAGGTCCTTAATTATGCAAACAAAGAATTGGATGGGTGATTTGAGGACCCTAAGAAAATATATTTAAGTAACAAAAGAAAAGGAAACTGGCTCTGCCACATGAATGAAATAGCCAGTGCCAGGTAGTTAGGGAGCTGAGGAGGCCTGAGCTTAGGGATGGAGTCAGATAAGATAGAGCATGGGGTTAGAGGGCAAGAGGGCCAGGAGAGGGACGAGAAAGCTCACGGTATTGTTTCCATTTATCCCATCTCAGTTCTCATGAGAGTTTTCCCCATCCTATGAGGAGAGGGCATTTGGATTTCGCCCTCTAGACTGACGCCAAGTCTAGGCCACTCCCTTAGGTCATGTCCATCTTCCCAGCCAGATCAAGCCATACCCTACTCCCACCTCAATAAGAGTATTGCTAGAGGCCAGTGTTGAACTCACTTGTTTCAAAACTCTACAGACCACATAAACGTATCCCACTAAATCCAGGATAAAAATACCCCTAACTCAACCTCCCATCTGCTGGATTTTAAGATACACATGTCCACTTCAACACATCTAACATGAGAAGAGGTAATGGAGAAGCCATAATGAAAAGAGACACTCTTCTTAACCAATCATACTGACTGTATCTGATCTTTACAAATTTCACAGAAGTGTATGATCATTAAATGCATTGCTAGGGTTTCTCTCAGAAACTTGAGGGCTTTTGCGAAGGAGACTGGTCACATGTGTTTCATCCCAATCACAGTAATTCTGCCTCTGACTTTCCCAGGAGTGTTTTAAAAGCATGGTCATTCTGTGCTACACATGGCCTCAAAGTTTTGGAATTCTTCATTCAAATCTATAATCTTAGGCTGAAATAATTTTTTAAGCACTGAAATCAGGAGATGTGCTCCTGGTTATGACTTTTACTTCAGGTATTGAATACTGACAAATTCGGATCAGTGCATAGTTTTTCCAGCCCTTTGGGAAAAATTTGGTTTAGTAAGGATTTGGGTTAAGAAGAAAAAAACCCGTCGTTTAAAATAGATGTCTTAATGATTATAAAACAAAAGAAGTTAAGCAAAAATATTAATTCAAAAGTTGAAAGTATTCATTTGATTTTACTTTTACACTTAGTAAGTGGTAGAGTTCTTGTCATTTGTTGCCTCATCTGTGCTCCTCCATGTTACTAGAAATAAAGAAAATGTAAACTTGATTTTTACGACTTGGTTTGCTGTAGTGTAGGCCCCCTAATAATTGAGCTTTTATTAAATATTATTACAAATATTCAATTTTAACTACTTTGATATCAGTAGTCTATTAATATTTTTCCCTTATAGAAAATGCACAGAATTTTTTTTTCTTAAATAATGTTTTGTTCTCTTAAAGATACAAAGTGCATAGAATCTTTTTCTTAAAGGAATGTTTGGTTCTCTTAAAGATAATCTTATCAACATAATGACAATCTCCATGTCTCAGATGTAGTAAAGTTTAGTTCCTCATAAGGAACAAAAGGAATTCTTTTGTACACCAAATCGCAATACTCAGACTATAGTAGTGTCTGGCCGATTCTAGGACATTTAGAACCCTTTTCCTGTTTTGAATTGTTGATTGAGAGAACAGAGTTATTGACAGACTTTTGCTTTTGAATGTCAAGTAATCAGTGTTGATTAGCTGCCTTCTGTTAGTATAATAGTGAAGGATAAAAGGAGATAGCAATACTTTCCAAAATGATAAATTTAAGTAAATTAAAAGATAAAACACTTAGATAAATTTCAGAGATGGCCCAATCTCTGTGACCATAAGTAGATTCTAGAATTTCAGTTGGGCCTTTTAGGTTGCATAGATGGAAAAAAGGACAGTCCATGAGGCCAGCAAAACAAACAAACAAACAAACATCTTAAGAAGAATAAAAGTAAAAAGATACAAATATCCAAGTCTTATTTAATGTTATTTAATTCAATTAATTTGTTCTTTTCTTGAATATTTGGCTAATGAAGAATATGAAGACAAATAAGAACAGCTTTAGCCTCAAATAAATTAATAATTGAGAAATGGAAAATGACATTGACAAAATAACTAAAGAGAATGGATTTTATGAATAGAATTTACATCATAATCTTTTATTTAAATGTTGCCTGAGCAAACCAGCTTGGGGTCAGAAAGACTTAAGTTTACAATTTAACTCTGCCTCTTCCTAGCTATGTGACCTTGATACTATTGAGTCTTAATTCATCTATGTCTTTCTTACACTGTATTTCATAGATACAACCAGAAGCTCTCCACCAATAAATTTATTCTCGCCAGCTCTGGAAGCATTTCACTACCATTGATACTACCAAATTTAGGGAAGCCTGGCTATCTTTCCTATACAGGTTTTGATCTTTTTGTTCCACAAATACCAGTAAGGCTACAATAACCCAAACTGGATCACTGGGCTGCAGTTCTTGCTGCCTGCCTACAAGCATTGAGGTTTTGCCTCACCAGCCGAATCTGATGACATTGGTTTTCTCTCTTCGCACAATCACAGCTACACTTACATTCCTTTGGAAGTAGCTGCCTCATATAATCAGGCTCATATAATTTCAGTTTCCTTCTGCCTTTCACCTGAGGTGGCCAAATCTTTCCTTTCACCTAGGGCTCAGAGGATTCTTGGGACAAGGGTTTCAGTGCTGAAAGTGGGAAAATTCCGAGTGGAACAGAACAAGTTGATCATCCTCCACTGGTCTGGTCCAGAACTATCTCCTCCTCCTCTTGTCTTTGTTGCCAAAGTCTCAACATATCTGCAGTTTAGCTTAATTGAACACTGGCAGCCTTCTCAATGCTTCAAACCTTAAAAGATATAATAAGCATGAAAGCTGAATTCATATTAGTGAGTACTGTGAGAAGATGTTAAGCCATTTTGAAATTAAAAAAGAAATACCAAGTTGGAGTTTAAAACACCTCCCTGGTTAAAAAACTTGGGGATCAATAAAGGAAGCCAGATGGCTGGAGTGAAAGGTTTATATAATGTCATAGGTAAAGCTGAAAGGTAGATTTTACTATGATCTTTTTGAAAAAATCAAGTGTGTACACATTTATGTGTGCATTTGTGTAAGGGGTAGAGGGTTAAATGCTCTAGAAAAATTTTGGAAAAATCAGTAAAGGTAAAGTAGTAACTGAATGTAACAGCTTGATAACTGGAATTAATTAATAGAATATTGTCAGTTTTATTTTTAATTATAAGTTTAAGTATGCCCTTAGTTTTTTTTTTATTATAGCTGTATGAGAACCTAGTGTAACATAATATAATATTTTAAGATGTAAACCCAAAGCAGACAGTTTGTTCTTACTTAATACAACAATATTTCACAAGGAATTTTGAGATTCATTAGGTAATTACCAGAAATAGAGAAAAAAGAAAGTGATTACATGTCTTTATTTATGCTTGTGCAATTAATGTTTTTTAAAGAATCTTAAATGCCTTAGAAAATTTTGATATTCTTTTCCTTGGCAATCTTATGACAGTTGTTCTCTTTTGCATTTGATAACATTGACAAAATACATTATAAACACTGACATTTTTAGTTTTTTTTTTTTTATTAGTACATGTTTTCAGTACATAATGTTTACATTCCTTTTGTGGTGTTGGTACTTGTACATAACACACGTTAATTTCTTTTTCATCCCTTTTCCTTCCTCTTCTTCCCCTTCCCTCCATCTCTTGATCCCCTTTACCTTTGAGAAAGATCTGTCTCCATACTTCCTCTAATCTGTCTTTTATTTTGATCTCTATTTTTATTTTGGGTTTCTTATATAAGAGAAACTATGCAACATTTGACCTTGTGTGTCTGATTTATTTCACTTAACATTATGTCCTCAGGGTGCATTTTTATACATGGTTTTATAAAATGTAAAGTTCCCCTGCTAGCCAAAGAAATGTTTCCTAATTTAAAGCCCCTTCAACACATGTACACACTCAGAACAGATTAGCTATGCTTGTGACTTTCTCACAAGAATCTCTGTAGAGGAAATGGTACTTTCATTTTGAAGTTCCCACTAGAATAAAACTATCTTGAGGGAAACACCATGCTCCTACTTCTGTCTTCATTTTCATGCAAACCGCTATGTGCTTAGAAGTAAGTCAGTGTCCATGAGTTCAGCTGATTTTGAATCAGGATGGAGACAAGAAAACAAAATAAACAAATGAAAAAACAATGCAGCAATGCAGTTCCCAGATAGGTTTGAATTTCTGAATCAGTATCCGGGTACATATCAGATATTCAAAAGAGTAAATTCTGAATTGACAACTTCAAGTCTTTCTATAATAACATTTGTAGTCCATAATTACTAGCATAGTACAATATAGAGAGTAAGAGAATCAGTACACAATTATTGATAGGCTGACAAAATCCATTCAGTAAACAAATATTTAGAGGGTATCTCCTATTTTCTATGCATACGGTACATTTGTAATCACTAGGAATACTGTCAAATATATACTAACATTGTAGAGTTTGCCATGCAGAACTTAAAAAATACCCACCTTCATAGAGTTTAGAGGAGACAGACAAAAAAAAAAAAGTGTAAATTCATAGTGTACCAGCTAGTGACATGTGTTATGAAGAAATTAAAAGAGGCCTAGTCACTTTAGGGAGTGATCCAGAGCTGGGGGAGGGCAGGGCTGCTGCTTAAGGGTCAATCAGAGGCTTGAAGGAAGTGAGGAAGGGAGGGAATGAACCTTGAAGGTATTCTAAGGAAGACATGTACAGGCCAAGAAAACAAGTGCTAAGGTCCTGAGGCAGAAGTGCTCAACACATTTGAGGAATAATGAAGAGACTGGTATGGAAGGAGCAGGGAGAGAGGAGATAGTGGCAAGGAGATGAGGTCAGAGAATTGGGGGCAGGGTGGCAGATGTTGCAGGGCTTTACAAAATACAGTAGAGATCTGGGGCATTTACTCCCAGTGAGATGCCTTTGGAAGCAGAGAATTGCCTTTTTTGATTCAAATGCCCACAAACCAAACTGCCATAATACATGTCGATTATGGACACAGATTTCTACTTTGAATGATTTTTTAAAAAATTTAAGATGGGTCACTTCTTTAAGATTACCAATTTGAGGCTGGCAAATACTTGCCTAGTAATATAGCAGTGGCTTTAGTTTCCAAACTTCTTAGAACAGCTTGATCATTTCTCAGAACATTGTCTTTCTCTAAAATGTTTGTTGTAACTTTTTAGCAAAGCAGTGCTGAAATTTTTGTAAACTCGTGGTATATTATTGACAGTTTTTAAATAGCATAGAGTCTATTCTATTAGCTGTAATATTTTAGTTTATTTCAATTATTTCTTCAACACATATTTACTTTGGACCTACTATATTCCAGGAATTGTGCCAGGTACTGGGAATATAGATATATAAAGACCCTTTCTTCAAAGAGTTCATCATCAAATAGGGAAAACAGAATTACAAATAAAAAATTGCAAGATGATACAGCAAGTGCCAAGTACATAGTAGATGCTCACTAGATGCTTGTTAAATGGGTCAGTGATGTTACTACTGAGAACGAAATAACCATCTCTATCTGTGGAAGTGAGGAAAGGAGGAAGGATTCATATCTGACCATCAGTTCCATGAGAAAGGGAAATCGTCAGTCTCGTTCACTCTGTCTTCTAGCCAAGAATCTAGCAAATAGTTGGTGCTCAGTAAAACTTTATTGAAAGAACAAGTGAGTGACCGAGGAGATGGTTGAGCTGAGTCTGAAGGAGAAATAAGATTTGTTTGGGCAGCAGTTGCACATTGTTGGCAGAGAGAAAAATTTGTGCGAAAGGTATACATGGGGAATTATAGAAATGTATGATCTATATCAGTAGTAAGTTTAGATTGTCATGTAAAGTACTCTATCAGCTCTACACTTGGGACATCATTTTTGGTGCATAATGAATGCTTCTTTGGGGTGTATTTCATATGAATCTATGCATCCACAATATTACTGGTACATGTTTCTATATATGAGGCAGTTGGAATATTTACATTTTAACACAAAAACTTCTTTTTCACTTCTTTTAAACAGCATATTCATAAGCCAGAACAACTCTGAAATCAAAACAGATATCACTGTCCTCTCAATATAAAGATTAATTCGCTTGGGTACATTCAGTGGGAAAAAAAATTACAGATTTTGTCGTGTGGTAAAACGTATTATCTTGTCCATTCATTGTACAGTTAAACCTTCATCAAGGTATAACCAGGCCTGGAAGTGATTTCGATGGAATGACAAAAGAGATGGAATAAAATTCACTTAAAACTGGTTCACACCAGATCTCCTGCATGTACTATTAACTGCTAAGATCAAGTCACAAAACATTATTTTGAGGAGAAAGGGTTTAGTGAACCCTAGAAATTGGGTTTGATTTATGCCAGAAAATCTGCCTTTTCACTGCTTGAGATTTCCATGGAAGAAAGCCACAGTCTTTTACCGAATGGTTTCTAAGGCAACCCCTTATAGCACAGCATCTGAAAACAATTTGGTTGTTAATGAGAAATGGTTCTCACGGTGGGAAAGTGTTGACTGAAAGAAAAAGCTTCTGGATTTGGCAGTCAGTCTGTAAAAAGTGTTTACTGTTTTACAGTTACATTTATGAAATTTCTACATAGAATAAACTTTTTTAGGTCTTTTTCACAGTCATTTTAACTTGTAAATATATTTTTTACAAGAAGGTAGAGCAATAGACAAATTTTGGCTCTAAAAATGTAGATACTTGAACTTGCAAATGTATTCAAAGAAGTTACATTCCAGAATCTGTCCACTCCACTGAGTTTTTCAACCTGTTTTGGAATTCCAACATTTTAGGATTTATATATTAGCATTGAATTATGGCTAAAATAAATTTTTTTTGCATAGAATATATCTAAAAATCATAAAACATTGTGTGGCATTTATATGTTTTAAAAATGCATTTTGAAATGTCCCACAAACTCTATTCATTTTATGTCTTTTAAGTTCTTCCCAAAAAAGAAAGTAATTAATTGGAGTGTTTTAACTGTATTCATTTTGTAATAATTTCAAGATTCAATTTTAATATTTAATGAAGCACTAATCTGTGGTTAAAAATAAGTGTTAGGTATACACTAATTCCTCTAAATGTACCTATTGAAGTCAGATTTCAAGATAACCATACCTATATTTTCTAGATAACCATTAAGTAAGGAAACCAAAGGAAATTCATTCAGTAATTTCAAATAGATATTTCTCTCTAACATAATTCAGGAATTTGAATGCACATAAGACAGGAATCAAAAAAGTGACCACGTGAAGCTCAGAGGAAAATAGAAATATTTCCTGCCCTAGGAACATTGTAAGTTTTTGAATCAATGTGAAAATATAATAGTTGTTCAGTCACTTGAAAGTGATGGCATCACTTTGCTCATAGCTGCCATCGGTCCATCTGTCCCTGAGTGTGCTTTCTGCTTCAGACTTTTGTACAAGTCAGAGTTGCCAAGAGTCTTCTTGTTGTCCTCAGTTGTTTTCCTCATTTGACCCCCACCTCCTTTCTTTTTCTTCTCTGGTCTTTGAACTTCCTCCACTTTGGACAGCTGCTTTCATTTGAGGCTCTGCTTTGGGCAGAGAAAAAATTCTGCCAATGGAAACAGGAAAAATAAGAAAATAAGAAAAGTTGCAAGTGCTTTGCATGTGTTGCAGCCCTCTGGCTGTCCACTTTGGGGTCTTCTCATCCATTTGGTAGGAGATTGAGAGGGGATCTGCTCTTGGAGACTGGGTCTAAGTGATCAGAGATTATCCAAGTGACTTTTTCTCTCCTCATCTTAGAATCAACAAATTCAAAAGTTGTTTGTGTTGAAAGAATGATGAAGGTGATTATTTATATTCACTTAACCCACTCTGTCCTTTGAGGGCATATATTTAGTTTAGCCAAATCTATACTATTGTTGATATTGTCTGGTTACAATAATAATAATAATGTATATAATATTTTATTATGATATTTAAGAGGGAAGGAATATAACTTTTTTAATATTCTCTTATTCCTTACAATACTTAAAGTCTCATAAATACTAGTTCATGAGCAGAATGAAGAAAACATTTTTGTAAGTGAAAATAACAGCAAGAAAAACTTTGGAGTTGTTATTTGACTTTTGCAGTTTAATGAGACGATTTCTTGAGTAGTTAAAAAAGAGAAGAACTGTAATAGTTGTCTTTGTGGATAAAACGTCAGGAAGGTTGACTGATGGTGCTATCTGAGGGATATGCTCATCATAGAAATGTAGTTTCTATCTCAGCACGGCTAACTTGGTTCTATTTCTTTTTTTGCTTGTATCCACTACAGCACCACAAATGGCTCCCCAGGTAAGGCAACGATCTAATGGGGCAACTGCAGATCTCCATGTTAAAAAGAAATTCTCTTTATGTAACCCTCTTGACACCTCACACTGTCACATGTACAGGTGAGTAAAGAAATTGCTCATGTGAAATATTTCCTGCCTTTGACCTTGTCTGAATACCATTAATTGTTATTAGTGGAGCTAACTACATAAGGGGCAGGAACCACATGTGAAAAAAAAAAAATTAACTGGGTTCGCTGAGTCAAAATCCCTGTCAAGGAGATCACATTTTCTCATCTTAAAAAACCTCTTCAATATAGATACAGTCTCACAATAAATTTAGCTCAAAATACTCCACTTAAGTGACTGCTGTGTGCTGGACTTTTTGCTAGTGACTATAAATACAAAGATTAATAAGCTGTCTTCACGAAAGAGCTCACAGACCAGACTTGTGACAACCTCTCTTCTCAGAATTTGGAGGGTTTTAGGTAATTTCCCTAGATTTTTGGGTAGTACTATCCTTTTTCATTAAAAAAAATCCTGGTAACAAATAAAACAAGAGACCCCACCCTCCAGAAAGCCCCAGTCCAGTGGAAGACAGGAACATGTAAAAGAGAAATTGTAACACAATTTTACAGAAATGAGTTCAAAATACTCTCTCTGAAACATTTAATTTCTGAAATTGATAGATCTTCCCACTTAACAATAAGAACACATGTAACGTGTTCAGCATGTACCATATTTTGTGACATATTGAAAAGCACACAAAGGATGTTAATTATCTTCTTTTTCATTATCACCTCTATCTTTCCTATTTCAGTATTCTCATGCCAGATATTAAGTACTAATCTAGCCCTTCCATGTTTGCCCTCTTTAAATGTCCCATTAACAAAAGTCAATTTGTTTTTCAAGTGAATGAGACTTTCTATGTGTTAACAAACCATCATCACTGTGTCCTCCTGCATTGCCTAAGGGTTACACATGTATGAAAAGTTGTCTGTTAGTTGAGAGAAAGTGGAGGGCTTTTTCTTCTACTCCCTTCCATTTCCATTTCAGCAGCTTTTGCTTTTTTGGAAAATGAGTATTGAGTTGAATCTTTTTTATTGTGCATCTTATAACGAGACTTCATTTAAACAAGGTTTGGTTAGTTCTGCTCTGGGTGACTGCTGTCTTTGTGACTATTCAGTTAACTTTCAAAGCAGCACCTTTGAACCTCGGCACCACTGCTCCTTGGGGCTGGGTAACTCTTGTAGTGGAAGACGACCCCGCGTATTACAGGATCTTGTTGTCATCTATCACGAGATGACAGTATCCCTTTAGTGTAACAACAGGATATGTCTCCAGTCTCCAGAGGTTGCCAAATATCTCCCAGGAATAATAATGTCCCCAGTTGAGAAATATTGTTTCTGATCATCTGACCGTTGATGTTAAGGTGATGCTACCGTGCAATGTGGCTAAGGTGTGACCTTCCTTCCGGTGTGTGTATCTTTTCAGTCTGCCATGCTTTTTCAATTATTTGGTGCCTACAATATGTAAGGGAAGAGCAGAACACTGGAGGAAGGTAGTCTTTGCCCCGAAGTAACTTTTAGTCTAACGATTCGTAAATCCAGTTAATTCCTCAGTTTTCGGGAACACATGATTCTTTGAAGCAGTGCCTTCGGCTTCCTAGATAGCTGTGATAAGTGTCTAAACCAGCCTTTAGTAGGTGGTATCAAAATACATCCAAGCAGTGGAAATCCCTTATAATTTTCTTAAACTTTTTCACAACAGAGTTGATTCTTGTGCAAGGAATGTATTGAAATTTGTGGCTTTATTTTATTAATAGGTATTTACTTGTTTATTTTTTAGTATATGTGCTGCCGAAGTGAGCACTACTTATTTATTTTTTATGTTTAAGTTTTCTTTTCTCCGAATCCTTTGTAAACCAACACTTGTTACGGATTTAGGGGCTAATAACAGCACCTGTTAGATGCACAGAGATCTTACTGTTCAGACAGCTGTCCACACTTTGAACATTTGTACAAGCACGTTCAATTTTAAAAGAATAATTGTGTGATGAAACAGATCTTAAAACTGTATAATTGAAGCTAACTAAATGTTCAGTTTGCTACTATGAAGTGTATAAAAACCTTAAAAAGTAACAACCCCAGTTCCTATAACTAAACATTATGATTTACTTAAAATCAAATATAAGACAACATATAACAATGAATAATATTGAATTTGAACTGATAAGGTATTAATTTCAGAAGCATAGAATTTCCATTGCATTTACCTAGTCCTTTTATATGCCAAAGTGATTCAGTGAAGCTGTACTAAGAATCCAAGTTTTTTGGTTTTCTATATGTTACTAATAAAGAAGCTTCAAGGAAATAGTTACTTTTATTTTTCATATTACCTTTTTCATCGAAGTCTTTTCTATGAAGATTTTTATTTTGCCACTCTAGAATTGTTTTTGTGTGTACATAAATTAGCTACTATTTATTTATTAAGTGCTTACTAAATGTCAGGAGCCGTGCTAACCACTTTACATACATAATGCATTTGGTCTAAGAACCTCAACATAAGTTATACAGTGACCTCCAGAACCTGCATCAGAATCCATGCCCTCTTCACCCCAGCATTCTGGTTCTTCACCATCGTAGCTCCCGGCTCCACTGTGCAGTGTATTTGACATTGTTCAAGCACCACAAGAAATAAGTGCTTGTTATCCAAGTTGTTTACTGCTCTGAGATGACAGTGTGGACGTTTTGGTCTTTGCATTCTGAAAACACTAGGAGAATTTTGATTTGTTGAAATAGGATCCAGTGATCTATCTTAATCTAGTACAGTGACAAGCGTAAATTGAAATTTGTCTGATTTCCAAACTGAAGAGATTTCCCTCTTGCCTGAGTTTTTCTCCAACTCTAAACTCGATAGGTATGTATACAAATATGACATTGTTTAAATAACAGGCCTATCAAGATTATGAAATCACCATACTTTAAACCGTTCAAGATAGTTGGCTTTAGGTTTGTTATTATAACTTTTGTAAATCACATGGCTAAATCAAATTTATTAGCGAATTTAGAAGTGGAGATTTAAAAAAAACATATTAGTATAATGGAAAACATCTTGGTATATTTCCTTGATATACTGCATCTTGGTATATTGCATTTGATACTGAAATGATCACTGGTTGCTCCCTGATAACATATTTAATTTACAGTACAAAGCTGGGCGTGTATTACAGATGCTCGTTTTTGGAACTGAAAGTGATATGAGAAATAGGTAAATCATATCCTAACAAAGTCTGATTTATACATTTTCAAATTTCAAAAAGGGAGAGTAAGTCAGCAGTTCACTTACTGGGACACCTGGGAGAGGACAGGGAACTAATAATGTTATTATTATCATTCCCATTTTACAGATGAGCAAAATGAGTCATAGGAAGGTTAAATAACTCTCCCAAGGTTGTGCAGCTGGGAAGTGCCACCGACAGGTCTTGAGCTCCAGCAGCAGCCCTGCTCATTACTGTTCTGTGCTGCCTTTCAGGTTTGTATGGCTTTGTTTGAAAAAAATGGTTCCTCATAAAATTTTATGTATAAGACAAAGCTTCACATTGATGGAGGCCTCAGGATATAACTGCTTCTGACAGATACTGGGGAAAAAAGATGACCTGTACATTTGAGATGGCCTTTCTAAACCAAAATTTTGTTCTGGACAGTCCAGTACATTTCTCTATTGCCAGGTTTAGTGTCGGACGTGCTCTTCTGTCTAACCGTCTCTAAATATCTGTTGCAGAATGAATTAGTGGAAAAGTTTTCTTTCAAAACATATTCCTGACACCAGGCATAAAGTGGAAAATGTAATTTTCCTTAAAGACATACCTTTATAAATGACTTTTATGTAACAGCTGTCTCATCAATATTCTAAAAGGCATCAGGGCCTGGCAAGGAAGTCAGCACACTTTCAAAAGCAAATCATTTTATTACTGGACACAGAAGGCCTGTTACTGTCACATGTGCCTCTAGTGTAGAGATGGTTCCTAAATTATATGCAGATATGAATTATTGAGACTTCAAGTCTTGGTTCCCCTAGGAACCCTGTTAGCTGAGAACAGAGTAAAGTGAGGATCACCATCTTCAGCGTCCACCGGCCCGAGGCTGAATCGTAGCTGTGAGGTGCAGCAGTGGCATGGCCACAGGCATGCTGTGCAGTCCTTAACTGACTAACCTGAAAACAAGAATACTTATTCCTATTCATAGGATTGCTTTCTAGGTTACAGGAAAATGGTATATTCTGGGGATCATCAAATAAATTGTATTATTTTGTTCCCTTTTATAGCTGCAACTGAGAGTGCTTAGCTGCACGCATAAAAGGAAAGGAATGAAAAGAGGAAGAGAGGGAGGAAGGAAGAAAATTTTTAAAAAACTGGCTATAATTTTAAAAATTAACTTTCATTACTAAAATATTAATAGCTCAAGTAATATTTGTAGGACCCGATTTTTGTATTTCTCCCGTGTGCTTTTCTGGATATTGCTTTATTCCCCAGGAATAGATGGTGATCCTTGGCAACTCTAAATTTGTACCTTACCAGTTGCCAGTTTATCTAACCAACGTGAAAAAGAGCAGCTCTCCTCAGAAATATCTGCAAAAATCTTGGCTTATTTTAATTGGGCCATTGCATATTTCCATCCCTGAAATAATTCTAGGTCCAGAGGGGTTCAGTATTAGTCCAACCAGTCCAAACTTGGATAACACATCCACCCCTGGAATCAGGGATAGTTTCAGCTCCATCCAAAGCATTAAGATGGGAGTTATAAGGAGCATGGTTCTCCAAAGGTGCCAAAGGAAGGGAGAACCAGTGTTAAAGATGGCAAAATCAGAAAAATATCCACTAGACTGTCAGTTACTTAAGTGGCAGTTGTTTTATATATTTTATAAATAAATTTTATATATAAATATATAATATATAATTATATAAATATTATATATATTATATCTTATATATAATATATACTTATATATATTTAGGGGGTGTGGGGGAGACATTAACTAACTCCTATTAAACCCCTCGTAGTAAAAGAAATCACTCTATTTAACAACTTTACTCAGAAAACATAGTTAGATTTCCAATTTGAGATATTTTAATACATCTCCACCCCTTACTTTGAGGGTATAATAAGCAGTATTCTATAACATACCTGTGTGGAAATTTTGATCCTCAGTTTTCTTTTCAGTTTTTTGGGAGTTATCCTACCAATTTACTCTTGACCAAAGTATTTCTGGTCCAAATAACAAATTGTTTTCTGATAACTTTTCCCACTCTTGTTCCAGTAGGAAGAACAAATTTACTTCTTTTAGGCTTTTTAAATTATACTGTATTTGTTTTTTAACTGCTAATAACTATATAGACACCACCGCTCTGGCTTCTCTTTTTTCAGTTTTACCCTATATCCACTGATAGGGTACATGGAAGTAACATGGGCCCTGCAGTATGTTGGGAACTGAAGTAAAGGTCGTGGACATCTTGGGTGTTGTAAACTATGGGCTGAGTCACCCTATACCTTTGCAAATATAGTGGTGGGGGAGGTTTGGGAAAGTTTAAGATGTTGATCATGGCAATAAAAAATCCTAAATACATGGATAAAGACACTGAAGCGTAAGATCTGCAAACTCCATTCAGGCCAATCACTGCTTCCTTTTGTAAATACATTTTTATTAAAACACAGCACCACTCATTTGCTTAAGCATTGTCTTCAGCTATATTAGTGCTTATAATGCCAAATTGAATACTTGTGACAGAGACTCTCCGACCCTTAAGGCCTAGAATATTTACGATCTGACCTGTTATAGAGAAAGTTTGTGATACCTGCTCCAGAGTAAGGAGGATATGGCTCAGGTTCCAAAAGAATTTCTTATTGAACTAGAGTTTAATACATATTGTCCACTATCTTAATCACAGGGAAGACTCAAAAGGTTCTTGGCAGAGTTCATGCAGGAGCTGTGATACAGTCACTCTTACGGTGAATACGTGTTCTGATTGGGCACTACACTTGGTTCTAGGGGCCAGAGTTGGTACTGAGTCAACACATTCAAGATCTGGGAAAAATGATGTACTTCATTTCACCTGAAAGGTGTGAGGGCCATTAATCCAGACTTTCCCCTTACTGATATAACCTAGGAATGGAGAGTAGCCTTCGTGAGGAAATGGGCCACCGAATAGGGGTATTTCCTGCTAGCCCAGGACCGAATAGGGTTAGAAAGAGGAGAGACTCACTTATTGGAAAAAGAGAACTTTGCTACTATTGACTTTTACTTAGACATGTACTTCACTGAGGTTAAAAGTGCTAAAGTAGTATCTTTAAGTTCCATCATGCCTGTGGAGTCTTTTTCCATTTGCATGTTACTCAGGTCCTCAAAGGGATCCTTTTCTCCTTTGTATCTGTGGCTTACAACATAGTGTTTGAGTCTCTCCAGACCAACTTGTCTTATCTTATAGCCCAGATTAATTGCTCTTTCCTCCGTGTTCTTATTTCATCTTATGCTCATAAAATAGTCAGCATACCTTTCTTTATATTTCAATTATATGTGCTCATGAACTCTCTCCAGACTAGGCACTACTTTAGAGTAGGGTTTTAGCCTGACCCCAAATTTAACTATCCCTAAATAGTCAATGTCTAATTGTAATGCCTATTGACTAAAGTTGATTTAAATTAAATTAAACGGTGTTTGTTATATCCCGATGAGATTACAGTAGATGCTGGGCTGGGGAATGTAGTTCAGTGGTAGAACACTTATTTGTTTGTGTGAGAGACTGTGTTCCAGTCCCAGGAGTGCGGGAAAGAGGAGGGGAGAAAAAGATCATTGCAGAAGTGGATATAGACAGGAGTCTGCTTCTTTTCTTATAAGTACCATTTTACCTGCCATGGATTATATCAAATTATTTACTATACTTGAGAGCTCCTGCAGATTAATTTGTTTTGCCCACACCCCAGTTGGCCGTAGCTGATTAAAGTTCCCCCGAAAGAATCAGCCACTTAGGATCCTTTGGTTGCAAGAGGTAAGTGCTCAGGCAACAGCGACTGTCTTTACTCAAGAGAATAACTAGTGAACCTCACAGAATGGAAGGAGCTTCGGGGACGTTAGAAAGCAGGACAGTTGTGAGGACATGAGTATCAGGAGCTTGTGGGCCCCGTGACCTAGGCCATCCCCAGGTAGTGATAGTGATAGTAGTGACTCAAGATACATTTAGTACTTTCTAAGGACCAAGCGTGCATGCGCGCGTGCACACACACACACACACACACACACACACACACTTATTTAATCCTCACAAAACACCTGAAGTATGGGTAGAATTATTATTTCCATTTTATACACAAGGGAATGAAAATATAGACAGGATAAACCATAGAGTCAAGATTCAAATTCCCTAATTTAACATCAAAACCTCAATATTTTTGTTTTGTTTTTTGAGACAAGGTCTTACAATGCAGTTTCAGGCTGGCTTTGAACTTACTGTGTAACTGAAGCTGGCCTCAAATCTGTGGAGAGCCTTTTGCCTCAGTCTCCCAATTGTTGGGATTATGGGCATGTGCCACCATGCTTTGTAAAGCTCAATTCTTAAAGTGCAAGTGTTTTCAAAAGTTCAGGAATTAAGCAATTTACAGGAAGTCTGAATTTTTTTAGGTGGTTCAAAACCTTGTAAATCCCTCAGGATCGAAAGTGTCTCCTTTTTTTTCAGAGCTTATTCAAATCTTAGAATACTCTGATGTCTCCATTGGAAGGAATTTCCATCTACACTGAGAAGGAAAAGTTTACCAGGTGTGCTGCTGCAAGGTTGTAAACCGAGATACTCGGAAGACTGAGGTTAGAAAATCATGACTTCGAAGCCAGCCTGCAGAATCAAGTGAGACCTGTCTCAAATTTAAAAAGTTTAAAAAGTGCATGTGGGTTACTAATGATGTAGCTGTGTGTGAAGATCCAGGGTTCGATCCCCAGAACTGGGGGGAGGTGTAAGGTTTACAAACAGCTTCCAGAACTGCCATAATAGGAATGACCATTACTAAGCAAATACAAGGCAATGGGATTATGACTTATGAGCGCTTTGTGTTCTTTATCTCACAACTTCTTGAAGAAGATGCTCTCCACAACCTGATGAGCCAGGTACTTTTGTTGTTTCCCCTATAATCATATATTCTTATACGATTAAATGGTTAGAATACCTGTGCGTTGGTAAATACTTGCTTAATAAAACATGAGCGATTACTTAGTAATTGTTTCTCTGCAGGCTTTAGCCCTTGGGAAGGACATGGGAAAATGGCAGAGTCCACTTTAATAGAGCTTCTGTCAGTGGTGGCTGCAATTGACTTAGATAGTTGTTTTTTCTCAGAATGATTCAGTCTCAGATTTGTTCTTTAATCCTTTATATCTCCGTTGAGAAAAGTTTCTATCGAGTGTTTCAAAAATACACAGTGTGAAGGACATTAATGATTCCCTGCTGGTGAGCGGAGCGCAGAGGACAGAGGTCCCCAGCCACCCACTGGATGCTGTCCTGGGTTTGGCCTGAGTCAGTGTCCAAATGTAGGCTGGAGTGTAGGCAGATGCCAAGAACCTGTCTCCTTTTTACCTCATTACTCTCTCTTCACTGGGTTACTGTGTCTCTTTTGTAATCCAACCTGCAAATTACTTTGAGAAGGAGAGATACACCCCTGGGCCAGCCTGGTAATATATTAGTTCCCTTGCTTAGGTAAGAAAAAAATACTAGTGAACCTTTAAGTATTGAACTTGAGGGTCAAGTAATTTGAAATTCTTTTCCTTTCTCATTAAAATTTTTCATGTGTTGTTCTGAAGCCATAGTGCTAGATTACATTTTACTTCTCTGTTACTTCAGCTGTGAATTGTTTGATGATTAAAAAAAAAGTTGGCAAAATGGTTACATCTAACCTCCGCATTTGGTAATGTTGGTAATTGTTGACGACAGTTACTTAAGTCCAGTCATAGAGAGACAGGATACTGCATAAGCCAAAGACCACATAAATTATCAATGTTAAGTACCAAGAGGGTGGGGAGGAAATGGGTTACAACCTCTTTTCTCTCAACTGTTGTAATGTTTTGCTTTAAAAAAAAAATCAATTTAAAAACTACATTAAGCCTGATTTATTCAGGTACAACTATAACAACAACAGACTTGGTTTTACTGAAATGTGCATGGCTCTTTCACCTTTTCCCTCCTCACAGGGAGTGCTCTGTCCACTAACTTCTCTTTTCCTTTTTTTCTCAAGTGTTATTATTTCACGTCATTATCTCAGATTTAGTCTACTGGATATTCCCATGTTCTCTGTAATTTAGGTTTTAAGCAACATATGATTACACTGTTATTAAAAAAAAAAAAAATCTAGCTGCCTTCCCCGAGTGGATCATCTGGCATACATAATGTTCTTCCACAGAAACTGAGATGAAAGAACAGATAAACCTAAGTGAACCCAGCATTTTAAAGGAGCCCCTTTAAATGCGAGGGCCTTGTCAACTGGTTAAAAACTAAAAGTTGGTTTTGTTCTGAATATCCTTGCTGGGCCCATTATGCATAAAAAGGGGCCACAGCCCATTTGCAAATCCTCTGAATGAACTCTATTCATTCCCTACTTGGAAATGTCGCTTAGCCATGAAGAGGAACAATAGTTACAACCTAATTTCTTTGGCTCTGGTATCAGCAGAGGAAAAGCCAAGAGACGATTATGAGAACTCTAGAACCTTCTCTTGGTGATTACATAATTCTGCATTCACTGGTCATATCTGTGTCTTTAAATAAGTACATTTTCTAAAAGATTATAAAGTCCTTCAGTAATAGTGTAATATCACATTCCATGTGTGAAGCACTATTTTTTAAATGGAGTGCTTCCAAGTAATATGCTGCTTATGGTTGCTAAAGTTTAAAAAAGCACACTAGCATGTATCCTGAGGCTTTAAGAGGAAAGTCTGTGTTTTTCATTAATGTATTTTTAAATCAGATGAGAATTCAGAACTGCAGTTTTAGATAAATCCATTAATTATTTTTCACATTTACCTGTGGAAATCAGTGAAGGGTACAGATCTAGAATTAGCCATGGAAGCACATTACATGTTAATAGGAATTCCAAGTGGTGTCTGGAGTGCAGTTCCCTAAGTACAGACCTGATCTGAGTGGGCCACTCTTCCTTGAACGACCCACTGCCGGTAGAGGGAAGGCCTGGCCCGTTCCTCTTCCTATATAATGTCCCTGCTGCATGCGCCTGCCCTGACCTCTCTGCCTCCCAACCCCATGTATCCTATCAATCCTTGCCCTCAAGTCCTCCCTTTAGTGTTACTTTTTCAGGAGGACTTTTAGTTACATTAACTAATTAGTTAATAGTTAAGTGTATTTAGAACTGGGGTTGTATAGGGATTAGGTGCTAAACATTTAGAACCGGATCGTGAAGGACTTTTTAAACTACTCTTTCAAGGTTTTGAACAGGAAAACGATGTTTGCTCTATCTTTTAAAAGTTTGGAAAATGAATTGGATCTTAAAAGAATGTTTAACTTAGCCACCTAATTAGTGGCCAGTGAACTAGGAATACCACACTAGTATTCTTTTAAGTGATGACCCCATCTTCACATCTCCAAAGCACTGTGAAAGATCACTCACTCTGAGGATAGTTTTGGAACCCCTGGTAATACATTACTGAGCAATATCAGCTGCCTACTTAGTATGTGGCCGTATGTTGCAACTTTTCAGTGAGTGATGCTAAATATAATATCAACTAAAATTTAAAGATCATTAAGTTATTAAATGGGGTGCACAGTACAGTGGTTCAGAGTGTAGGGTCTAGAACGATGTGTTTTAAAATTTTCTCTCTACCATTTAATAGGTGATGAATGGGGACAAGCTATTTAGGCAACTGACTTAGCAAAGTAAACTTGAACTGAAGGCTGGGAGATTGTGGCAAAGAAGGGAAACCCTAAATACAACTTGCTACACTTGATATTTCTTTGAATTTGAGAGTGTTATCCAAAAATCCATGTAAATCTTGCATTCTTTTTCATAATAAATTTCAATTTGTTTTACACTTAAAATATTTTTAAGTTGGAAGAAGGAGTTAAATTGGTTGATGCTTATTGTCTCAAATTTTCTGTATAATTATTTCTCTGAGAAATCATTCTGTGTTTATCCTATGGCTTGAAGCATGCCCCCCCCCTTTTTTTTAACATACTTTTATGGTATAAAAGCATGTAAACAGATTAAGGAAATTACCAGGAATGTAAATATAAAATCTCAATAGAGCTGAAGTTTTACATTAATCTTTTTTTTACATTAATCTTCAGCCATTGCTTTATTGTGTTCACTCCAAAAATATTCTAGATAAATGTTTTTAAATGTAGCTCAACCATGTCACAAAATAAACTCATCATTTCCCTCCCCTCACCATCCCTAAATCTAGGTTATCCATCCTTCTGGTTACTCTCACAGAATTCTCAGGGAGCATGCTGGGTTATTTCTTTCTTTTTTTTTTTAATTTTTTTATTATTTTTACCAAGAACATGTATTGGTACATTGTATACATAATGATCATAATCAACATGGTTATTTTGTACCCGTACATGATACATCTTGGTTTTCCCCCCTCTTCCCCCCCTTCCATTCACCCACCCCTCCCTATTTGCAACAAGTGTAGCTACACTTTACCATTTTTTCCCCTTTCATCTTACTTTTCTTTTAACCTTCTTCTTTATCCCCCTTTTCCCTATCTAGTTCTCTCTTTTGAATACTATCTCTCTCTTTTTTTTTTAAACAAAATATC